>JANHFL010003002.1:255601-268274 GCA_032468155.1 Oxyrhabdium leporinum | reverse complement strand
AATATTTTAAGTACCATATTTTTTCGGAGTATAAGATGCACTTTTTTGCCCCCTAAAAGAGGGTAAAAATTTGGGTGCGTCTTATACATTGAATGTAGCCTGCCCATCCGCCGGCCCCCACCCTTCGGCCTCTGCCTCCCAGCAATTTGGCTCCTTGCAGCAAACAGCAAAAAGCCTGGTCTGCTTCATCCCAGCCTTAGCAGAAGCAGCTGATTTTCGCTTGAATCTGCCTCCTGACAATCAGCTGTTTCAGGCTGCAGGGATCGCCATTGCCTATTGCCACCTCCACACACCCCGTTTTCAGCCTCTGCATGCCCCATTTTAGGGCGGCGGGGTCGGAACAGGCTGAAAATGGGGCGTGCAGAGGCTGAAAATGGGGCACTGGGAGGCGGCAATAGCGACCCCTGCAGGTTGAAACAGCTGATCGTCGGGAGGTGATTCTTTTTGCTGTTTGCTGCAAGGAGCCAAATTGCTGGGAGGCAAAGGAAGATTTTTTCCCCCTTGTTTTCCTCCCAAACTGCTTACGCTAATCAGGCTATGCTGAAGCTGAAACAGAGTTTTTGCTGTTTGCTGCAAGGAGGCAAATTGCTGGGACGCAGATATTTTTCCCCTTGTTTTGCTTTCCAAAAGCTCGGTGCGTCTTATACTTCGGAGCGTCTTATACTCTGAAAAATACAGTAAACCAATGTTGGAAGTGTTTAATGAAGTACTGTTAGAAGCGAAAGTACCAAACTCTTGGACAGAAGCATATATTGCGCTCATACCAAAGGAGGACTCACTTACAACAGATAAAAAATTGCAGGCTGATATCTTTATTGAATGTGGATTATAAAATATATGCTTCAATAATTGCAGAAAGACTTAAAAGATTTTTAAATCAATTTGTACATCCAGACCAAAATGGATTTTTGCCTAAGAGATAAATTAAAGATAATATGGGAATAACTTTAAACACGTTGGAGTACTACAAAGCACATCCAGGGAAGCAAATGGCATTGATCTTCCTAGACGTGCAGAAAGCATTTGACAATTTGAACTGGCAATTTATGTTAGCACAGTTGAAAGATATGGACTTTGGGGAGAGATTTATTAATATGATTAGTGATATATCATAAACAAACAGCGAAGGTGATGGTAAATGGAGATATGACAGAGAAGATTGCTATTAAAAATGGTACAAGACAAGGATGCCCCTCCTATTATTTATATTGACACTGGAGGTACTAAATAGAAATATTAGGCAAGATATAGAGTTAAAAGGTTTGGAAATAAAAATAGAAAAATATAAGTTACAGGCATTTGCAGATGATTTAGTTTTTATTTTGGAAGATCCATTAAAAACAGGGCCTAAGCTAGTAAAAAAAATAGAGGAATATGGCGAAATAGCAGGATTGAAAAGAGAAAACTAAGGTATTAGTTAAAAATCTCACAGAAATGCAGAAAAAGAGTTAATGAAGAGAATAGATATTCAGAATACAAAGAAATAAAATACTTAGGGATTAATTTAACAGCAAGATATGTAACTATCAAGGAAGATAATTATTATAAATTGATGCAACAAATTAAAATAGATCTGGAGAAACGGAAAAATCTGCAACTGTCACTGATTGGTAGGATAGCTACAATAAAAATGAACATATTGCCAAGATTATACTTATTTCAAACAATTCCAATAAAACTGGAGAAAAAATACTTTCAGGAACTCAATAAAGTAATATTAAGATATATTTGGCAAGAGAAAAAAGCAAGAATAAGTTTAAAAATGCTGCAATATTCAAGAAACAGACAGCATCCTGGATTTATATCAGCTCATAAAATTAGCTATGAAAAAGAAGCTGTCTCTTTAAAAGAAGATAAGAATCCAAAACCCCTTCTAAAATTAAAAAGATATGTTCCTCATACGAAAGAAAGTTTTACTTGAATTCAATTTCTATTTTCATTAGGGACTGTAATAAGGCAACATATATAATAATTTGGACTCAAATCTCTTTCGCAGTATGGTCTGAAAACTGACCATAATTATTTTTTTTTAGTTTGCCTGGTCAAATTGGCACCTTTGTAGTGACCCCTGAAGTTCTTCAAGAATATATTGTGTTTTACAAAAACTGTGCTTTGCAATCCCAATCAGGAATAATTATTGAAATTATTATCTTATGTAACAAAATATAACAGGAGGTAGCAGCTACAGCAACATAAGATCTGGAGTCTTGTAAATCTATCCAGATTGATTGTTTGCTGAATTGGCTGTGGTGAAATTGTCTTGATGTCTTATTATAGTTTATGATATTTTAACAGTAACTATGTAAGAATTGGAAGGAACCTTGAAGGTCTTCTTGTCCAACCCCCTGTTCAAGCTGGAGACCCTTTACCATTCCAGACAAGTGGCTGTCCAGTCTCTTTGTAAAAGCCTCCAGTGATGGAACATGCACAACTTTTGGACACTGATTAATTGTTCTCACTGTCAAGAAATTTCTTCTTAGTTCTAGGTTGGATAACTCATCTGTTACTTCTTGTCGTGCCCTCAGGTGCTTTGGAAAAAAGGTCAACCCGCTTTTCTGTGTGGCAGCCTCTCAAATACTGGAAGATTGCGGTGAAGTTACCCCTAGTTCTTCTCTTCACACTCAGTTCATGCAACTGTTAATTGTATGTTTTCCCCTAATCATCTTTGCTGCTCTTCTCTGCGCTCTTTCTGGAGTCTCAACATCTTTTTTCCTTTCGTCACGACCAAAACGTGACATAGTACTCCAGGTGTCGTCTTACGAAAGTAGTATAAAGCAGTATTAGTCCTTCACGTGATTTTGATACTATCCCTATTTTATTTTTGTTGAGTTACTTATTTAAGAGGAGTGGTTATATAAATTATCTAAAGTAAATAAATATATTGTTTTAAGGTATACACCACTCTCAGTCATATGTTATGTGGGCGACAATGTACATTGATTGAATGAATGAACGAATTTTGGTTTATCGTAACGTCAAATGCACCATGGTATAACACTCCCATTCATAAATGGTCCTAGAGCTGATCTACCCTTTACAGGAAAGATTATTCTTTTCCATCAGCCAAATTATGGTCATTGTTCAGACCATACTGCGAAAGAGATTTGAGTCCAAATGATTATATATGTTGCCTTATTACAGTCCCTAATGAAAATAGAAATTGAATTCAAGTAAAACTTTCTTTCGTATGAGGAACATATCTTTTTAATTCAGTTTGACAGACCCCAACTTTGCATTACCACAAGTGTTCTTTGAATACTGCCCAAGACATTAATAGCATCTACAATGCTGAAGGAAACTCAAAATCGAATAAGTCTACATTTTCCATCAGCTAAATCGCCTACTCAAATGCAAGGAGGAAGAAATAGTTCCTCAGCTGAGACATAAAAAGATTAGTATCAATATAGGAGCATATTTTTCCACCACAATACTGCAGATTGAATTTAACTGACATCAAAGTTCAGGGATGCTCCCAGTCTTTTAGGCTCCTAGATCTGCTATGAAACTTCTTTTGATATACAGGATTGATCCCCAGGGAACAGAAAAATTCAAGATTCTGTTTGGCAAAGGTAAAATAAACTAGAAAAGGAAACTAAAGCCAGCTTCCCTTCTAACATTATTAACTGGGCTAAATGCTTCCTGCTGGTCTAGTCAATTTGCTTATAGCTCCATCCTCTGGCGAAACTCAGAGGCAGCCTGGATCTTTGCTTGACATCTCTGAGATGTCCCAGGCTTGCAATATGCCACAAAATCATATCTGATTCCCTCTTAAAGTAGCCCCAAAGTACATAAATTCCTTCTGTTTGAAGAGAGCTGTTTTTACTGTGATAAACCACAACATTACACTGATCCATTTCAGAAAAAAGATGAGAAATTACATATATTTTCTCCTCTTTTCAGGATTATTAGTCTTTTATTAAGTTTTGAGTTAGTTATACAAGGAATGAAGATGCAGTAAAAACCAAGTAAATAAATTTGTTCTGGTTACCAATCATATGGTATTTTATTATTTTACTTTTTAAAAAAATTCTGGTGACTAAATTATCATGATGCCACAGAACTGATCGTTAATTAACAGAAATAATTAAGGGGTTTTATTTTTAGCATAGAGTAATATTCAAAGGTGGGAAACATCTGTCTTTCCAGGTGTGCTGATGTATCTCTGTGCATAACCAATGGTGCAGTAAGCTGAAGTTGTAGTACAGCAACATCTGGAAAGCTCTAGATTTCCCACCCTTAAATTGGTTGTAGCAATGCAGTAGAAAGGTTGCATTTCTGGGTGTAACAGAAAATGTAGACTAAGGCAAGGGGTGGGGGGGGAAACATACAAGTAGTTATTTCAGTAACCATTCAGGGGGAAAAAAATGAAAAAAGTGATTTATAACTGCTATTCACACTTATGACCATCATGATCCCCATGGACAGACGATCAAAATTTGAACACTTGGCATTTTGCATGTATTTATGACGGTCGCAGTGGGGTCATGTGATCACCTTCTGCAACCTTCTGACAAGCGAAGTCAATGGGGAAGCCAGATTCACTTAACAACCGTTACAAACTTAACAATTGCAGTGATTCACTTACAACTATGACAAGAAAAGCTCACTTAACTGTCTTAATGAGCAACATAAATTCTGGACTCAATTGTGGTCGTAAGTTGAGGACTACCTGCAATTCTAACAGGATAGATGGTGAAAGGAACAGACTTGACAATGGAGCCCTGCTCTAAAAGACTACAAGACAATGGTTGTAAGACAAAATGTAAAAGGAAACAATAAAGTTTTGAAATCAAGGCAGAAAGTTTTTCTAAATGCACTCCATATTGGAAATGCACTAACATCTTGAAATAAATCCAACCAGCAACATTCAATTATTAGAATAGAATAGGATTATTCTCCAAAGCACCAGAGAGCAAGACGAGAAACAATGGTTGGAAACTAATCAAAGAGAGAAGCAACCTGGAATTAAGGAGAAACTTTCTAACAGTGAGGACAATTAACCAGTAGAACAGCTTGCCTTTAGAAAACATGGGCGCTTCATCACTGCAGGTTTTTAAGAAGAGACTAGACAGTCATCTATCTGAAATAGTATAGGTTCTCCTGCTTAAACAGGGGGCTGGACTAGAAGATCTCCAAGGTCCCTTCCGGCTCATTCATTCTATTCTATTCTAGGACAGAGTGGAATATTAACCATCTCCTTCAAAACATTAATCACAATTAAATACCAACAGATATTTTGAATGATATTTGCTAACAAGGTATTCAATTGACCACTTTTGAAACTTCTGTTCTTAATTGCTCAAAAATTATGTGAAGTGCATTCTACTTAATGCCTGCCAACCTTGGCCACGTGCCGGCTGGGGGAATTCTGGGAGTTAAAGTCCACAGGCCTTAAAGTGGCCAAGTTTGGGCAACCCTGCTTTTAGTAGTTTGATTTCAGTGTACCTCATACAATCGGAAATCCAACCATTATTTCTCATTAAGGGCAAACAGATTTCAGACACTTAAATCAAGTTCCAGTAATTCAAACATTATCGAAACAAATCTGTTTACCTCTGCAGGCTGCTTTGAGGGTGGAACGGACAGTGGGGGCTTCTTCAGTTCTTCACATTTTCTCTTTTTACATATCCGGTGGCTAGTTTTGCGTTTCCTACAGCAGCTACAGTCTTCACAGTTAGTTTTCCGCAGACAAGGTTCACAAACTCCACAGCGCCTTCTTTTTTTCTTTTCCAACACAGGTTGCAAAGAGGCAAGGCACCCACCAGTTGGAGATTCAAAAGATAAGGGCTCGGATGCCACCACTTTGCTGGTGTCATGTTTCTTGGGATCCTGGGGACAGTTTGTGATTTTTCCATCTCTTCCCAGCTGTAGCAAGGGATCCGGATGCCTTGAAATGGACTTGTTAGACGGCACTGTCTTTGGCTCTTTCCCCTCTCCTGTGCCCAAGGGTAGCCTTGCATTAGGGGACTGTGAAAAGCTTTCTTCAGACACTTCCCTGCTGACTGGGTTAGTGGTGTTTCTTTCTAGATTAAAGGGTACAGAGGCTGGATCTAAACTGAATGTTTCTGCAGCAATCCTCTCAAGAGTCCGTTCAAGGTCATCCAAGATGAAATTACTCAAAGAAATGCTAGAAATCTGTTCACAGACTGACTGTTCATTTGGCTGCTCACAGCTATAGTAGGAGGAAGAATCAAGTGTTTGGTTGCTTGGCACCAGCACCAGGTCTTCTGGTAC
This sequence comes from Oxyrhabdium leporinum, assembly GCA_032468155.1. Classification (NCBI taxonomy): domain Eukaryota; kingdom Metazoa; phylum Chordata; class Lepidosauria; order Squamata; family Cyclocoridae; genus Oxyrhabdium; species Oxyrhabdium leporinum. The sequence goes on along the minus strand of JANHFL010003002.1, from coordinate 262,040 downwards.
AGGAGGGTTTCTTACAAGGTCTGGTTCTTTTAAGTAACCTTCTGATCCAGAGGCACACTGCAAATGCTTCTCTTCCGCAATAAGAGGCTCAGCATCCGGTTGGTTCAGGGGTTCCGGTAGCGCGCACGGGTCATCCAGATGCAATTTTGAGATCAGTTCAGAGGTAATCAAAACAGCAGCATCGGATTCGCAGGGATGTAGCACCGTATCAGGTCCAGTTTTGGAATGAGATTCCAGAGAAGTCTCTGGGCTTTTATTATGCAATGCCAGGTCTTGTTCCGAGGAAAGGCTCAACATGGAAAAGGAATGTGAACAGAAATGTTCTGGGGGGACAGGAGGTAAATCCAGATTATTCTTTGCATACGGTTCTACAGATGTCCCCAATTCATCTTCCTGTACCCTTAAAGTAGTGTCAAAGTCAAGGTGTAATTGATGGAGAAGAGGCTCAGACAAAATTTCATTCGAGGTATTAGTAAACAAATCTTCCAGGGCCTGCTCACTGGAAACAAATTCTTCACATCTGTGTTCTTCTTCTAGTATTCCTGAATTACAAGTATCCATCACACCATTATTAGAAACAGAAATTTTTGAGGGGTGCATTATCCCTCTCTTTTTGGCTTGATTATCATCGACAGAGGACCAGCCTGCTTCCTGAGAACATGGGGTCTTGTCTCCTTTGGGAGAAGGTAATTCACTATTCAAGTTTAAATCTCGTGCAAAAGCTCTTGTAGTCTGTTCAACTTCTTTCCTTTCTAGTGCAGAGGAAATTCCTGATCTGACTTTCTGTCTTTTTCTTGGGCCACTCTTCTTAGCTTTTGTGATTGTCGATGCTTGAAACAGCCTATGGGAAAACGGTTTCCTGCGGAGAGTCATGGAAAACCCACCGTAGCTCAAAGGAGGCTGGTTGTGGAAGAGAACATTATCAGTTAATTCCAGGTTCATCCAAGATGTTCCAGAAAAGGCTTTGGTTACACTGCTCCGGAGAAATCGGCATGGTGAACTTAATGGAGGTTTATGTCTTTGGGATTTTTTCTTGCCATCGTTCTGGTCTTCTATTAATTTTCTACAGCTTGTAGGACACTCTTTCTTTGAGGACTCTTTCTTGGCATCTTTTATTCCTTGGCAGGATTTCTTTTTAACAGGACTTGGTTTCTTTTTGCTTATCTCCTCTTTTTTAATTAATCGGGAAGATCTGGCATCCCGGGCCATTTCTATCAAACTCTAGATGTGTCACTGGAATTAGAGTTCATGGAGTCTTGTAAATGTTCTTCATTTCAGGAGAAGCCTGCACATTTGTCAGGACATTGTCTGTGTAGTACAGAGCTGAAATAGAAAGAGCAATAAAGTATTGTGAAGAATTTTAGATTTCACATAGAAGCTTTAAAACATTCGTGTCACTTTTTATAATCTCTGTAGCTTTAACATCAAATTTGCAAGATGCATCAAAAGCTGCACAGACTGAGAATTAAGAGGAAAAGTGATATAGCTAGCAGCTTGCCTAAGGCACAGGGCGGTGGGGGGGGGGGGAAAATGGAGCAAGACAGTCCCGTTCATAATTCACTTTGTTTAGCTCTATGCTAAGGAATAATATTAAAAGTGGCACATGTTTTTTGGCAACAAAGTCTGGAGGAAGCTGATTTTCTTTCCTCTGAAGTGGTGCTTTATTTTTTTGTAGTATTGTGTATAAATAATGCTTTACTTTTTGAAGGCTTGTTTCCCCCAAATCCTAAGTATTGCTGGGGAACAAACAAAACAGAAGATTGATCGGCACTGAATCCACTGAACACCAATATAAATAGAAAAGAAAAGCTTCCTCCCCCACTTTAAACTGACAAGCACTGAGTAATGAAGCAAACAACATTAAGAGTTGCGACATCTCCTTTCTCTAAGATTTTCAGAGCAGTCTTCGCAAGTTTTAGAGATAAGAAATTGGAAGCCCAAAAATGTTTTGAAATACCAGTAGGAAGCACCACTAACTTCTACACCCAACAACTAAACACCACATGCTTTGCTTAATGGCATACCCACTATTTATTTTCCCCTGTTATGCCAAGAGGGCAATGAAGAAGATCTGCAGAACTTACGGAAATGGGCATCCAGAAGTGGTCCTTGCTAAAGGAAAACTGCTATCTCTTCCCTATCTGTTCCCCTCCTGGACCTGGGACAATACACAGTGCTTGCTATCCGTCTCTGTTTAGTGACCCTTGGCTTGTTCAAAATATTCATTTCCTTGCTAAGTGTGACCAGGACTGGCCCAAACCATTTAAACCCCTAAGGCAAAACATTTGGACTGTAGCTTTCACTATCATCAGACTTCTGCTCATCTCCATTTTAAGAACTTGCAGAGCAGAATTTCATTCATTTGCCCAGGACACCGAGTCATGCGGATCAGATCTCTTGACTGGGACAGAGAATACTGGTTGGTTGCAACCTCATCTGACTTTCAGATAAAGATGTCTCGGTGCCTGATTTGAAAATCCCTTCATCAAGGTATGTTTTTCTTGATAGTGCAACCACCAGTGGCTTCGAAGGGAAGGAGTACAAAATAATGTGCTAATGAGAAAAAAAATATTCGGCAGCAGATGGGTAAGCAAACTTATGGCCACTTAAAAAAAACTGGAAGTACAAAATGGTTGCTGGAGATAGCATTGTCTGCTCACAAAACAGCCACCATTATGAATGCAGTCAACCACAAATCATCAACTAATCCTAAAGCAAAATATTGCAAAATTGTTCTCCTTTAGCCTCAAGAATGCTTTTTAACCTCTAGTTTTCTCTCCTTTTTTTGAGCAATAAAGTATAGGGTGCAATCACATCCCCCCCCCCCCCATTTTAAACTTCCTGTCATGTCTATGCGAGGTCCTGAGGAATTCTTGCAAATAAAGTTGCTGGTCTTTTGCTTTGCAGATATCATATTGCTATATCATTATTTTGATCCTTTCTTAAAATGTCAGGTTGGGTCCCAGAAGTGCAGCTGCCAAGGGGAATCCTTTTGCCTCTCTCTGCTCTAACAAAGAACACCAAAATACCAGACTCTGTGTTTGAGTCAGTTAGCTCTGCTCTTCACCTCTAGAGTCTTTGGATACGAGATGGACAGTAAATAAATTTCCTAAATAAATAAATACATCTAGCAAAAGCTTTGCAGGATCCAATCTGAGTCAGTCAAAGGAACCAGAGATTTATTCTTCTGAGCTTTCAGCTTGTGCTGGAGCCTATCCTCAGGGAACTTCTTGGTAGCACACAATCTGAAAGTCTGAAAGCTCAGAAGACTAAGCCTCTGGTCCCAACCCAGATTGGATCCTGCAATTTCAGATCTAGTAGTCCACAATGATCATCAAACTTCCAATTATTTTACATCTTTTACATTGCTTGTCATCTGTTGCACAACCTCAAAACGTTCCTGAACTGTGATTTCCAGAAATGGCAAGGAACATCATGCAGTTATAGCCCCATAGCAATGCCATATTGACAACTGATAAACATATCAAGATGAAAGTTAGCTTCCTGTCTAACCTAAATGTTCCAGGGGTATTTAAATTTGTTTTGGAATTTGGCAGTGGCTTATAGAGAAAGTTGTGGTTTGTATGGGTTGCCTTTACATCTGTGCTCCTAGAACAGAGGTCTCCAAACTTAGCAACTTTAATATTTGTGGACTTCAACTCCCAGAATTCTTCAGGCTGGAATTCTCAGAATTCCAGGCTGAGGAATTCTATGAGATTTGAAGTCTACAAGTCTTTAAATTGTCACGTTTGGAGAATCCTGTTCTAGAATATTGGCCCCCAACCGTTAGGGCACCAGGGATCAGTTCCATGAAGAAAGGTTTTTCCGTGGACTGAGAGGTTTTGCGTGCTGCCTGCATCCCATGGATGGAGCTTCATTTGTTTGTGCGGCCCAGTTCTTGGCATGCCACAGACCGGCTGGTCCACAGACCGGGGCCGGTCCACAGACCAGGGGTTGGGGACCCGCCCTAGAATATCTAGAGAGATTCAGTTTCTCTTCTAGGTCCAAACTGCTCTACACTTTTCCATAGACCTTCTATACAGTTCCACCGTTCCAGAGGTGCAGACTCCACTCATATGTTTACATGGGAATAAATGCTGCTTTTCTCTATCTCTTATGAGATAGGATGATTAGCACACTGTTTCTTCAGGAGGACAGGTTTAACACTGGGCTAAAGGCTGACTAGGTAATATTTCTGGTCTTAGGGCAGCTGCCAGTCAAAACCACACTGCTAAGTACACAGCTACGTGGAGCAATGATTTATACAGGACACAGCATTACCAACAAAGAGATCTGAAAAGTACTTATTGGCTACAATTTCTGTGTTATATAACAGGGGTGTCAAACTCAAGGTCTGCAGGCTGAATCCGGCCCGTGGGGTGCCTAAATCTGGCCCGCAGGGCCAGCCTGGAAATATCAAAGGACCGCAAAATGGGCCACATGGAGGCATTGTGAGGCCTCCGTACGGCCCGTTTTCGGCCTCCCTCCTCCAGCAGCACTCTGCCGGCCAAAAAGGGGGCTGCATGGAGGCCCCGCAAGGCCACCATGCGGCCCGTTTTCGGCCTCCCCGACCTCCAGAAGCACTCTGCCAGCAAATAATGGGCCACAGGGAGATCTTGCAGGGCCTCCATGCGGCCCGTTTTTGGCTGGCAGAGTGCTGCTAGAAGCCGAAAACGGGTTGCGCTGGGACCTTGTGCGGCCTTCACGTGGCTCATTTTCAGACGTAAAAGTACTGCAAGTGGCCATGGAGGCTGAAAATGAGGCGTGGCCCCCCCCCACACATGACCCATTTTTGGCTGGCAGTGCTGTGGGATGCCATGGAGGCCAAAAAAGAGGCACAGGGGCTGCGCATGGCTCCCCGTTTTGGCCGGCAAAGTACTACAGGAGGCAGTCCAGGGTGAAAAGGGGGCACAGGGGGCATGTGCACCCCTGCACTCCATTTTGGCTGGCAGGATGCTGCAGGAGGCATCCATCCCATCTCCCCCCCCTCGCTCTCCCGCGCTGCAACAGTCGCAAGTACGAAAACCAGTCATCAGTCACTTTTTTTCAGTGCTGCTGTAATTTCAAACAGTCACTAAGCAAATTGTTGTGAGTTGAGGAACACTTGTATTGAAACAATCCACTCCCCACCCTCCGCAATGGATCTGTTGCACAATACTGAAGAAAAACTTCACACATCTAGCCAAACACAGGCACTAACGGGGGCCATGGGGACCTTTAGAGTTGCCCACTTTATTCAAATATGCAATCTGAAAGGTAATTTCCAGAGACGCTATTGGCCATGCACCCGGAAGACTCATTTCAACATTCAAGCAGCTGCAGGTCAGAAGCATTCAAAATATTTATGGCATTACTAAATTACCAATTATTCCAGACTGGACACCCCACATGTAATCAAGCCAGCAACCACACAATGCATGCAGGAATGCTGGTATGCACGTTTTCACCAAGATGCAATAACGCTTAATGTTAAAGGAGGCAACTTTTCTTGCAACTATAATGCGCAAGAGGGAGCCATATGCTAGAGAGAACTGTGATCGACCGCTGTTCCTCCGCACATTTGGCTTGAGCGCTCAGAGGATACGTACATCTGTCACTCCTCCTTGGGAATCTTTGCTGGCTGCTGAAGATGCAGTCGTGGTACAATAACTGTTGCAATTAATTAAACACTTGTGCATCGCAAGAAGAAACGCACATCTTGAAAAGTCGACCCCCTTCGTTGGTTTCAAAAGCCAACTTTTGGACCTTAAAGTTGCTCTCCCCCAACAGTGCTGCTGAAGAAATCGGGATGGCATGCCACGCACTGTATTTCTGCTGGATTCTTCAAAACTGATTCTGGCAAATCAATGGCCTGAAAGCTGCTCCCCCTTCTTCAGAGGATCAAGAAAGAGCCTTTTTCTGGACTTCAGAAAGTTCTCCACTCGCTTCCTACCCCTTGTGCAAGACAACAGGACAAAGCCCTGGAGTTTAGGGAAGCAGAATTACAGTAAAGCCTTATGACTTGGCCACATGGTCTGCAAAAGGGGCAGAAGGAACAAGGGTCAACGGGGTGGAGGGCCAGGTGTCGAGCAGGCAAGGCTGCCTGTCCGTCCAAACTGCTGCCTAGAAAGTCGGTGAAGATTCTCAGTCAACCCGGTAGAGTCGTCTGGAAGTCGAGTCACGGCAACCGGGCTTTTTTTTATTTGGGGGTTGAAGCACTGACGCGGCTTCTTCAGTCTCAGCAAGCGGGATCCTTCTAACCAACTTGTTCAGGCTGAAGAAGCTACTTAGAGAAGCAGCAAAACGTTTCACGTGAAAAAGCAAAAGAAGTCCAGCTGCAGTGACTCAACTTCCAAACTGCTGCCTAGAATGAGCCCGCGGTTGAGCAATCGCGTAGAGAGAGGTACATCCTTCTTCCTCCCTCCAGAAAAGCAAGTTATCAGCAATTGGGGGGTGGGGG
>JANHFL010003002.1:220551-247866 GCA_032468155.1 Oxyrhabdium leporinum | reverse complement strand
CCCCCCCCCCCCCCCCCCCCCCCCCCCCCCCCCCCCCCAGGTGAGTCATCTGCAACACATTTTGTAAGGGCTGTAGCAGCCATTATGTAGGAGACATAGGCAGAAGACTAGCAGAGCACCAGGTAGTAGTCAGAAGATATAAATGCAAATCCCTTAATCTCAGAACGCAAGGACAGACTCAACCAGTTAAAATGGGAAACTGTGAGGATCCTAGTCTAAGCTAAATTTAAAAAAAACAAACAAGAGGGGGGAATTCCTAGAAGCTTGGCCATCGTACAAATTGGCCACCAATAATCACATAGAAATAAACCACATTTAGACACCATTCAAGAGACAAAAAAAGCTAAGAAGGAAACAAAAAGAGCAGAACATATCTTCTCCAAGCCATGTAAACAGGGATTAATACCACCAGACAATCAAGCAGAAAACAATAGCCTAATCAAGGAACTACCAAGGCGAAAACTACACTAGAAAACAGTAGGAGACCAAGTTACTATATAAAAACAGGGAACAAACCTTACACCACTAGCAATGATGATGTTACTCAGTTGGGTAATAAAATGTCTACAGGCAAACAACCAAGCTCAGAGAACACCAAGGACTGCACCTGAGCTATATTCTCTTCTGTTGAAAAATGTACTATGAATTGCTTGATCATATAAAGCAGATACTTCACAGATATAACATGTACCTTTGACTGCTGAATCCCCTGAAGTGGAGAAACTGCAACCTTTTCTTCCTCCTACATAAAAATCCAAATCAGGTTCTCCTACGACTGTTTTGCAATGAGTTGAAACACACTTTCCAATTTAAAACATGCCCTCCCAATCACGATCATTTTCTCCTAGAAATGCTTCCTGCTACCAACTTAGTAATTTTGTTATCTGCTGAGGAAGAACATTAGGTTGCATCACTGCTACAGTTTATATCAGTGTTTCTCAACCCTGACAGCTTTAAAGTGTGTGAACTGCTACTCCCAGAATTCCCCAGCCAGAATGCTGGGGAATTCTGGGAATTGAAGTCTGATTTTAAAGTGGCCAAAGTTGAGAAACATCAGTATATGTCATGGATTGTTCCCATTTACTGGTATGTTGACATTCTGAATATATAAAAACCCCACATTAATTTTATTATATTAAATTATTAAATTAATAATTTTATTAATTTCTTTTTATCTGCTGAGACTTGCTTTGTTCCACACATTTTTGCCAGCTGATATATGCAAGTGCCTTTATAATACATACCACCCAGCACTGGGCAATTTTCTTAGTGCTGAGTTTTTCTAAAACATTTATACATGACCTTACTATCTGTCACTCCTGCTGGAAACTTACTAGCTATTGACTTAGCTAGAACATCAGTGGGTTTCTACAGCCCAAAGGCTGTAGATAAGGGGTCAACCCTAAAGCTGAATTAACTTACAAAGCATACACCTTCCAGGCAACTCTTCCTCGATGAATCTTCATAGACTTACAAAACATGTATTTTGCTCCTGGAGGCCCCCAACATTCGCATCAAGGTTTCTTCTGGTCTGGCTGTTTCTACTGCTTTATCCAGGCTGAAGTCATGCTGTCCCTGCACTTATCCAAATTTACATATTAATAAGTCTTTTTAATTCCATTACCTACGAATCAACAACACCCCTGGCTACTCCAAGATTGCTAGTGAAAAATCATAGGTCATTTAAGAGTAATATTCTGCAAAGGTATAAAACATACATTGCACCTTTCTACTATTATTTGCAGCTTTTGTGGATCGGCCTTTACTATAAACTGAAAGGGGTTGTAAATTGTCTCTAGCACGTGGCCAAAAGGAAGCACACACTGAAGCTTTTTTTCCTGCTCAGAGCTACCAGCAATCAAATACAATCAAAATGCCTGAAGCCATTTACATTAACAGTTTCCTACTATTGCCAGCATCTGACAATTGGAAATGAGTTTAAAGTTTGCTCAACTCTGATTCTATGGAGCATCAGCAATATCCCAGGCTCTAGTTTAGATTCAAGGTCTGCAATTGAGTCTCAAATCCTTATTTTATAGGAAGACAACATGGGGAACAGCCAGTACAGAAAAAGCAGCAATCTATAGCACCCCACAAAGTGTGATAGATCCTGCCCCACTTGTGAGAGACTGGCTGACAGCTGCAGAGGGCAATTAGGTGTGTTTTGCTGGTTACATCTGGGCAGCGTTGCTGCTCCACAACTGCAACCAGACTTCTGATACTGCAGGGCATCTTGCTGTAGTGAGTGGGGGAAAAGGGCTGGGAGCTTTTGCGTTTGAGTCCTGCCTTAGGCTGGGGGACTGGGGGAGTCTGGGCCAGCTCCTCTCTTCTCAGTCCTGCCCACTTTGCAGGGTGGTTGTTGTGGGGAAAATGAGGGGAGGAGGGTTAGGCATGCTGGGCACCTTGAGTTGCTATAAAGTAGCAAGGGTAAAAGTTAAAAAAAAAGACTGGATAGCCATTTATCTGAAATAGTCTAGGCCAGGGTCTCCTGTCTGAGCAGGAGGTTGGATTAGATGACCTCCACGGTCCCTTCCAACTGTGTTCTGTAAGGGTCTCTTGCTTGAGCAGGGGGTTGGACTCAATGTCCTCTGAGGTCCCTTCCAACTCTTTTGTTCTATGATTCATTCTATTCTAACAGGCAACTGCTGACTAATGAGGAAGACACGATCCCTTTATGCCACACCTGCTTACTGGCATCACCTCATCTAGTACATTTGTACTTTGACAGCAAGTATCAGATCCTTCACCAGTCAGGCTGGGAGAAATATGCCCTAATAGCTCAGCTTCTGCCACATCAGGCTCAGGCTGTTTTTGCTATGAAGTCTCCTGTGACTGCACCAGCAGGAGGAACCCTGGCAGGCTCCCCTCTCTCTGCTGCTCTAGCTTCAGAAGCATCCCGCACATGGTTAAAATCAACTGTGCTATGCTGCTGCATGCTTAACTCAGTGACTCGGCTTTCAGTGTTATAACCTTTTTGACTCTTCTCTACCTTCATCCTCACTTCTTTCCTTCATCTTCCTTAGTTCTTTGACACAGATATATCAACTCCTCTTTACAATATATTTGATGTCATTACTCAAGAGCCCTTTCCCAATCTTTCCAAATGAGCACCTGATTCACCATTCTTGTCTACTCTAATATCTTCTAGTCCATCTGATTCCGGCTGTCAATACAAAGTTTACAGAGTTATTAGCCACTACAGCTGACAATGGAAATGCCAACAGAGCCAAGAAAATGAAAATGTGAGTAGCTACAAAATTAGATGCTCCTTCTAAAAAGCAAGCCCTTCCTCTACATTTGGAATGTGAAGAAAATATCACTCAAACCATCATAAAATAAAACCCATAAGCAAAATATACAAAGACACAAAGAAGCATTAATAAGAATTATTCTTGTTAAAATTAGAGGGGAACTGACATATTTCCAAAGGCTAGAGACATAAATTATTATTGAGGGATTTTCATTTCACTGGAAATAAGACAATACATTTAGTAGAGGGTTAGACAACCTGTCTTATTGGTCATTTCAGAGATATTGCCTTACCTAAACAGACAAACAGAATGACCAAAGGTGGGGGGAAAAAGCAGTGGGAGCAGGAACAACTTACAATTTCCCAAGAGCCTCTGCACTGAGTTTCCTTATGGGAATCTAGCAGAGAGAATCGGAAACCTTCCTTCCCTTCCCCTCTCCAGCAGGCAGGTAAGTAGTAGGGGAGGTTGTAAGAGTTTGGGAGACCTGCTGGGAAACTACTGTATCATGAGCCAGCAACACTGAAGCAATCACAACTTTCCCAAATTTTATTCCCTTCCCTCGGGAATCATGGGTCTTGGATTTGGGGACATTCTGTAAATTAGCCCACTTGAGTCAAAAACGGTTGCCCCACTGGCAACCTCTTGGAATTATTCCTACTGATTGAGGTGTTTTCAGCTGATGCTGGTTTTATCAAAGCGATGGATGCAGCCTTGTGCGACAAACTGCCCCTTTTGGAGAAGTTGTGATGTCACAATGAAAGGGGTGGGGCTTGTAAGAGGAATACTTGAGGCTGTTTTCCCTAGAAAGAGTGGGACTCTACTCTACAGATGCTGATTAAAATGGCGAGTCCTTGTCCACGCAATGCTCTTGAAGCCCACTCAACAGAACCAGGTAACCCAACTTTCCCTTCCCACTTACATCTGGAACAACTGCCCTCCCTAGAGAACCACGCAACCCTGAATCAGCCTGATTGTCAGAGCATCTTGAAGACCTGGGATAGGATGATAAGCCCCCATTAAAATTGGGTTTTGCCTAAATGATGAACTGTTTCCCCAACACAACTGTTTTATTCCTGTTTTTAACTGCCATTTCGTCTTTCACTCTGGTGACCCTGCTGGAGTTGGGCCTGAATGGGCAGCTGTACAAAGTGAAATCATCCATCCATCCATCCTGACCCTCCAATTGGGGCAACCTCCGTCCGGTCTCAAGAGCAGAAAAGTCTAGCAGCCTCATGCTCGGATGGGAGACCACAATGAAGTCCCAGCTTAACTGGGAAGTTGAACAATTCTTGGAAGAAGTCAGTAACCAACCACTTCTGAAATAGCGGTAAAAAGCCGCAGCGTGCCATGATTGCTAGCTTGAGTTTGAATCTCAACCGTTGGATCCAACCGTCTTCCAGTCGCCACTATATTAAAAGCTGGCCGTTGCCCCAGCGAGCCCATGACGTCATCAGCGGGCGCCAAAGGCCGAGGAAGCATGGCGGTAGCTCCGCCTCCAGGGCTCGCTGGGCGGAGAGGCCCGGACCACCCGGCCTCTTCTGTAGGCGCTAGCATGGGCTGAAGCCGCTCTGCTACCTCCGCCGCCGCCTGGTATTGGGGTTCGGAAAGGCCAGCCAGCTGTCGGCTTCATGGCCACGGAAGCCGCCGCCGCCGCGGCACCCGGCGCCCGGTTGCCCTCGTCTCCGACCCAGCGAGATTTCTACTGGCTGCGCTCTTTGGTGGCCGGAGGTGAGTCCGGAGGGGAAGCCAGGTGGGAGCCAGGTGCGGCTCGGAGGGCACTTCCTCTTCGCGGCCCAAACAGGATGGCCCTTCTGCTCTGCTCGGAAATGGCTTCAGACTCTTAAAACTTAATTTAAAAACAAAAACAAATCGTGGTTAAATTTCAGGGCCGCTGCTGGACTGACTTCCCTTATTTTGGGGAAGTGCTCCGTGGGCTGCTCTAGGATCTACGCTTTCCGCCCTTGTCTAAATGAGGTTTGGAATTGGTGTCTTGGAGTCGTTCTGCCCCCCCGCCCCAATATAAAACCCTACATTAAGTTACCTGTTCCCGTATGCCTTTTGCCTAGACCGAAAAATGGGCAAGAATGTCAGTGGCGAAAAGTTGCCGGGAAAGAAAAACACCTAAGTAAAAGCCGTATTGCCTCGTAAACGGTTTCAGGCAGTTCTTGGATCATGGGCAGTGAAGTTGGGTGTCCATTCTCCCGGTTTAGTAATAGCTAACAACATATCAGTATGATTCGTACTGGGGAGTTATTAAAGCTGAAAAGCTTTCTATAGAAGGATTATGAATTTGTACCTAGTTTTTTGTGGGGGGTTTTTTGGGGGGGAGTTGCCCCTTCAACCCAGTGTTCACTGCTTGTACTTCCTTGGACTGAGAGAAAGACCTGCCCAAGGTCACCCAGCTGGCTTGGTGCTCAAAGTGGAACCAGAATTTACCATCTCCCCATTTTTCAGCTTAGTACCTAGAAACATAAAACTGGCTTTCTTACATAATTTGTACTGATTTTTAAAACTTGAGGGGAGACTTGAAATGGGTAAAGTAAAAAGACAGGCATTGATGTTTGAAATAAATGTACAGCACTGTGATTTAGCCAGAAATAACACTGTTGCAAGAAAGAAATTTTTGTTGCTATATTATATGGTTGTTTGAAACACAGAAGTTCCCTAAAAGCTTTCCTTCTCGTATTTATATATTTATATCTTATCCTTTTTCATGTATGACTCAAGGTGGTGAACATACTCCTGCCTTCTATTTTCCTGCAACAACAACCCTGTCTGGTAGTCCTGGCCAAGAAAGAAAATCTGGCCCATAGACACCCAGCTGTCTTTCATACCTAATGATGGCTTAGAATTTACAATTCCCTGTTTTTTAGCAGTACCTTAACCACAATACTCAATTGGTTCTTATATGTCCACAATATTTTTTTAAGGGATGCACGGGCAGTTCCAAAATCTCATTACAAAAATAAGGGCAGACATGAAATCCTAGAAAACATTCCAGCTCCTGTAATTGCTTCCTGTTAAAATCAGCAAAAATACAGATTATTCATCTTTGTACATTTTTTCAAAAGAAAATGAGTAGGACATGGAATCCTGAGTACTGTAATTCAGGGAGGGCTGTCAGGTCATACGAGTTCATGAATTATAGGATTTTAATGGTTTTAAGGCACTGATTCTCAAGAGTTTCTATACAGCTGACAGATTCAGCTAATAGCTGTTTTAATATTTACTGTGTTTAGCAATGCTGTGTGGCTGTGTTCCCAAAGAACTGTGCATGTAATAACAGTCCTGTTAAACTACTTGTGTACTTGCTTTACAAATGCAGGAAGGTAAACTGTAAAGCTAGTAAAGCTATAGGATTGCAGCCCCCTTTTACTTCTTTACTTCTAACAGTTATGTTAGCAAAACTTGGTTTTGATTTTTTAAATAGCATTGTAGATTTGCTTTCTATAAATTAAATACATTGTTAAAAACAGATGTGAAAGATGATGAGTAATTTATGTACTAGATTGAGGTGAGACTTGAATTGGGAACTTCCTGAATGAAACTCTTAAATATTAAACACAAGATGTTAGATGGTAGTTATAATTTATTAAATTTGTATGCTGCTCAACTCTTAACTCTGAGTCAACCTCTAATATTTCTTTAGAAAACTTTCCGAAAGGTGCGTTTCAAAAGGTAACTGGACTTCCTTGGTTTTTTCCTCTAAATGTTTCACTTCTCATCCAAGAAGCTTCATCTGTTCTGGCCAGAACCATGGCCTGGATGAATGAGAAACTCCATAGATATCTGCAGAAGACTATTGTCTGTGAAAGGTCCTTATAGATTTTAGATACACTACATGGATTCTTAACGATTTCATCAGTGTACCTTCTATTTCATCAGAAATTGAGAAACAACATGAGTATTAATTTTTTTAGCAGAGATTGTAACTCTTGACTGAGAATGCAATGCTTTCCTGTTGCAGGATGAACCTTGAAAAGATAAAAGTTTAAAAATAACTCTTGCTAAATGTCTGGCAGTTAGTAAATAGTACTATTTTTGCTTATTGGAAAGGTGTTGCTGGATGTTGTGCCAAGTCAACCATTGCACCATTAGATCGAGTAAAGATTTTGTTGCAAGCTCACAATCATCATTATAAACATCTAGGTAAGAAACTTCATATTATGGGATCTAATACTTATAATATGTGATTTTTATAATTGGTAAAAAAAATAGATTTCTTCAATTTGCTTGTGTAATTGCAATAATCAAATATATCAGTTGAATTTATTAATGTGTTTAGACCTTTAAGATTTTAAAGTTAAATTGAAAGCTATATTGGAACAAGAATTATGATTAATTATGTTCTCTCTCTGGTTTTTGAATAAGTACAAATGATTTTTTCAATGTTGGTTGGAACTTTGAATACATAATAGTTTTGAAATAATAGAAAATAGTGAAAACAAACACAATAGAAAACACGTAACAATAGTGTTCAGTCTTTTAATGCTTTGGATCTGTTTTAGTTCAGTTATGATTTGTGGGTGTACTTCTTAATCTTTTACAACTATTTTTCTATCTGTACTTTATTATAGAGCTGCTATTGTTCACATTAGCTCAGGAATAACAGTAAATATAAAATCACATCAGACATTCATTCTAAAATTAAGATTAAGTCAAAATGTTCCTAAAATATGGATGTGAGAGGTTTATTTTGCCCTTGCTATTGTACCTTTTTAATTGGATTGTGTGCATTATCAAAATTTTGATGAAAGTTCTGTTGAATGCCAAGTTGGGCTTTAATTAAAAATAACAAGCAACAATAAAAATAACAATGCATCAACAATACATCAAGTGCAAACTTATTGATTAAAGAGGAAGTATTGTATTGCTGTTCTACAGAATCCCTGACTGAGCTGATGAATATGGTCTCAGAGGTGGGAGTTTTGGTCTCCAGGGATATCAACATTAATGGTGAAGCTACTTTAAAGGTCTGCAATAGGATTTCATGGCATCCAAAGCTTCACGGAGATTATTTCAGAACCTATCCTTGAGGCAGATCATATCCTTAATCTGGCTTTTGTCTTAGAACAGAGTGATCTGTGTCTGTGGTTCTAGAAGAGATAGTATTGCCATGGATTCTGCCTAACCGAATTTGGACTGATGCAGTATATTTCCTTCAGCTAGGGCAGACATCAAATTAAATTGATCTATCTATGGAGGAGGATGAATCCTTCTGGATTCCAGGCATCTGGAAAATGTTCTTCAATTTCTCTGAAATGTTTTGAGCACTCGATAAGGTAGCTCATAAATCACTCTGTCTTAATTGGAACTTCTAGCACACTCTGGTTTATAGAAATATTGAAAACAATGAACTACGAGGGTGGGAGATTTGGGTAACTGGTGCAAACCCAAAGGCGAATACGAATAACATAGTGGTGGCATCAACACAAAATTAACATAGGGGCAGTCAGAAGCGAGAAGAGCATTGGATAATATACCTGATAGTATCCATGGAAAAAACACAAGGGAGTTCTTTTGAATTGTTATTGATTCTGAATGGTGAGCACTTTCAGTATTTTTTTCACATATAGCATGTGTGTGCTGGGACTGAAGCAAGTTCAAGCAATATTGTTTCTACTTTTGCTAGGACCACATTAAGTAAGATAGGTCAAGAAATGACATTCCTAAGGATATCATGATTTATGTTTATGTAGTGTGCTAATGTCAACATTTGAAAATACAGGTAGCCCTTGACTTATGACCACAATTGAGCCTAACATTTCTGTTGCTAAGCAAGAGACCTAAGTGAGTTGTGTCCCATTTTACAACCTTTTTTGCCACATTTAAGTGAATCACTGCATTGAGTAAATCATGCAGTTATTAAGTGAATCTAGCTTCTTCCACTGCTTGTCAGAAGCTGGCATGGAAGATTATAAATGTGATCGTATGACCCCACAGCAATGGAGCTGTCATATATACATGCCAGTTGGCAAATGCCCGAATTTTGATCACGTGATTATGGGGATGCTACAATGGTGGAAACCAGTCCTAAGTCACTTTTTTCAGTGATATAACTTTGAATAACAAAAGATTGTAAGTCGAGATCTAACTACATGCATGTGCTAGTAGAATCAAAAATATTCATGGAAAGTCATGGTGTGGAACCATCCCAATGTTGTTGCTGAACTGGCAATTCTCATCAATTATCTGATATCATTGGCAACACTGGCTAAAACACCTAAGAATTGTATTTCAGCAGTTTCTGGTGGGATGTTTGCTTATCTCTTTAATACACACAGACATATCTCAGACTTATTAAACATACTGGCGGCAGCAGATTAAAATACTGTACTAGTCTTAATTATGATAGATGCTTTTTCTAGCACCTACATTTTTCACGTACTAATACCAATGTTCCTGGTTTGGAAATACAGGTCGTCGTCATGTATGACTACGGTATCTATTTTTTTACAATGCATTTTATCATGCTTTAGCAAAGTATTTAATATTCATTCTGTATGTATATTGTTCAAGAGCTGGGCTATATATGCCGTGTGGCAAGACTTTTTAAATATGTGGTAATTCTGTAATTATTCTGTTTTTCTCTCATTTTAAATACAGTATAGGTATTTGTGCTATAGTCACATACAAGGAACTTAGTTTTGACAGAGTTTTGTAGAATAGTTTCATAAGTGAGCTGAGGCGAAAATGGTAACATGTTAGTCTGTTCTGTAACGTGACAGGTGTGATTTCTACACTTTGCGCTGTACCGAAGAAAGAAGGCTTCTTAGGATATTATAAAGGAAATGGAGCAATGATGATTCGAATCTTTCCATATGGTGCAATTCAGTTTACAGCATTTGGTCAATATAAAAAGGTAAATAACCTGTGTCTTGTTGCTTCATCTACCGGTATGTGTTATGAAATGGTTTCAAACTTTAAAATTGACAAAGGATTCTATCATTATAACCTTTTTTTTGACAGAATTAAGCAGCCAGATTCTTTATGTGGGAAGAAAAATGCCATTGCTTTTGCTGCTAAAAAAGATTCAAAAAAAGAATCTAAATACTTGTAGATACATATTTTTGTGTTTGTAGGTTCTGTGTGGTTTACCAAGAGTTCCACCAAGAACTCTATTAAAACAAAGGAATAATAGTGGAACAATGATTATGGGTTTATTTAGATAGGAACATTCTTCCACAGAAAATGATGTCCTCAGGCAGTGGGCCAACTCTGTTTCATTAATTCTGTGGGAGGATATTTCAGAACCCCTTGTTTTCAACTGACATCGCAGCCCAGCATCACAGCGTTTAGTGGGGAAGGACAGAAGATGACTCGTTTCCATAGTACCTTTGTTTTCAAGAAGAAAACCCAAGAGCAAGCTCCTTTACTGTCTTGAAATAAGTCATGATTTCTTGACTTGTATTTTATGTATCAAAAGAGAACAACCTTTTGGGGTTGAGGGCCTCACATAATTTTTAATTGGCATTATTCCAGAAATCAGCAGGAGGTGCAGCATACAAACAATCAGATTTTATTTCATCTGCTTTTAACTTTCATTGACATTAAATGAAATCAATATGAATTATTTCCAGTCATGTGTTATGTATTTAATAGCCACTCGTATTGAAACTTACAATTTCATAATAATTTCCAGATGTTTCTAAGACTAAGCCATAATATGATGGTTTGTTATTGATTTGTTAATGTGTAATCATGATTTATTGCTTAACATTGTACACAGAACCTTCATTTTTCAGTAAAATCATGCCTTAGAGCAGCTAACACAAAGATTGTTGGGTGTAGTGTGATTACTGTATTCAAAAAATTGTTATGGCATGTGGTGAGGAATAATGAATTTTTATCTTTGGTATGTTAAGAGTTTTTTTCATACTTCAAATTTTATAGGTGATAAAGAACAGGCTTGGCATTTCTAGTCATATTCATCGGTTAATGGCTGGATCCTTAGCAGGTATTCCTCTTCTTTTTCTTCATTCTCTTTTTCTCTCAGTGTGTATGTATCCTTTTCTATAATTTCTACAATTGTGGGTTTTTTTAATTAATTAAAATCCAGCCTTAAAGTTTGCTTTAATCAGATAAAAAGTAAAAAAAAGTTTCCAGAAATATCCAAAATACAGGTAAAGGAAACATTATAAAAGGTTTTGAAGACCAATACTGGGGTTTGAGAGTTTCTGGTTTCTTTCCATTTGTTACAGCTAGGAGGGTGAACAGGTATTTTTGAAGTTATGACTAATTCATTGACATTTCAAACTTAGGATGCTATAGAATGAATGGAACTTATGACTGGTCCTCAAAATTCTGGCTGTCACATATCCCTGTGGTCATGTGATTGCAATTAACTACCTGGTGTTTAGGATGGTTGGGATGTCCCTTGGTCACCTGAAGTTCAAACCTTCCCTGTCAG
Organism: Oxyrhabdium leporinum; assembly: GCA_032468155.1. Taxonomy (NCBI): domain Eukaryota; kingdom Metazoa; phylum Chordata; class Lepidosauria; order Squamata; family Cyclocoridae; genus Oxyrhabdium; species Oxyrhabdium leporinum. Next base: position 236,205 of record JANHFL010003002.1, on the reverse strand, counting down.
GTTCCCGCATGCAAAATCATTGGGAAGCTGATAGGGGTGATTTCATGTTACTCCTGCAAGTTTCTCCCACTGCTTTTCTCTCAAGGAGCTTTGCTTTGGAGCACAGGATCCAGGGATCTAATACTACTCTGTAGCACTTCTCAGCTGCCCATGCTCCATAGGGAGTGTGCTCCACTGTACCCCTTTGCCCTCCAGCTCTGTAGTGCCTGCTTGGGAGCCCATCATTCCCCCTTGTACTCCTTGCCTGGGACATCCACCTGTTCTTGCTTAACAACCCTCATGGTCCTGTGGTTATGACTGCAGATGGGAGAGTTCAGATTGCCACTGATAAGCGATGTGATCACTTGATGTTGTGCTGTATGACTACATTGCTTAACAGTGGGAATTCTGGTCCCAATTGTTGTCATAACTCAAGGATTATCTGTAGTTTTATCAAAAATGAAATGGTTTTCATTAGTGGCTACTTGCACACCTTTGGAAGCTCAAAAGAACAAAGCGGAATTGAGTTAAGATTTTCATGTTCTAATCAGAGATAAATCGCATCTAGTTTCATCTATGATTACTGTAGCTACTAAAGTGATCAAACTAGATTCCTGGTTTGATTGCTTAAAAATATAGAACTCACGATGCATGCCTGTGTATCATTGCCACATTGTTAATGTGTTGCATGAAGAAATACCTCTTTTATTCTAAGCTTGTCTGTCAAGTGATTTATTCAGTTCAGTACACAAATTCTTGTATTAAAAGTGAGAAATGCCTACACTATTCATAGATATTGGTGTGAACATTCTTCAGATGAACCATATACGTTGTGATTATACTTCCACACTTTGGATGGAAATTGTTGGCCATAGTAACTTTTTTACAGCATGTGAAAATCTAACACAAAAGAATAGTTTTGTGTTAGATTTTAACACAAAACTTTTTGTGTTATGAAAAGTTTTATGGAAAGTTCAGTGCTTATGCTTATTGAGGGGTATGGACTGGATTGGAAAAGAAATAAGAAAAAAAACGAGAGAAGAAATGGAAGCTATTGCAAAAGAAAGTTTAATTGCCAATACTGCAGCTATTGACCTAATAAAGTGATGATAAAATATATCTAGAACAAATGATAAATATCATGGCACCCAATAAATATATGGAACATCTCCATATTTGTAAGTACAGTGTAAGAACCAATGAGCATGAAGTGTTGTATGGAGAATGAAACATCCATTGAAATACCTTTCTACCTTCTGTGATGAATTTGATTTGTGGTGCTAGTGTAATTTTGCACCTTAAAAGAGTTGAGAAATGTTGGAAATTAGCTTTCTACAGTAAGTGCTTGCAAGACCAAACATAGGTAATAGAAGGTACTGAGTTTAAGAATTATCTGAGGAAAATGCCTTGAAAAGTCTATTGTAATGCGGCTGTTCAGACTGGCAAAGGTAAAACTTTATGGTGTGAACTTTCAACTCTGGATTTCCTGTGCCTTGTGTAATTCAAATCTGAGTAGTAACGCTTCATTGGTAGATAATTGTCTTTCAGTTTCCTTTAAGGAAATAAAAAGGTTGAAGCAGAGGGGGGAAAGCTTAATTTCAATTATTTAAAACATAAGTTACTTATCCCCCATCACTTTCTAAAGGCATTTTAAGAATTTAAGCTTTCCAAATGCAAAACAGAAAAAAGACACTGAACACTATTCCCCTTTATGCTAGCTTTAAAAAAAAAAAAAAAACTATGTTGAAGAAAGAAAACTTTTAAAATTACCATCCTTTTGTAGGTCTACTGATTTGAGCAACATGGAGTGTAATTTTGTGAGCAATCTAAATCATCTAATCCTTCAAGGTTCTGCCTATTATCCATGTGGACTGTCCTCTTAATTTTAATGTATTGCTTCCATCGTTCTTATGTCTACAATAAATAGAAATAAAAATCAAATTTCTAAAGCCTTTTTGACTTGGGTATATGCTGATTATTTTAAATTATTAATTTTTGGAAGGTATAACAGCAGTGATCTGTACGTACCCCCTTGATATGGTGAGAGCACGGCTGGCATTCCAAGTAAAAGGGGATCATAAGTACAGGGGAATTATTCATGCATTCAAGACCATTTACACCAAGGTAATTGTCTTTGCTTTTCTTCAGCATTATGGCTTTACAAATAGCTGTTAATGTTCTGTAATAGTTCTCAGCAGAAAATTGAAAACTGAGCAACAAAAATGAATCTGCAAGCTCAGTTTATGTTTATAAAGGTAGCAAATAAGAATAATAAAGCTGCTCCTCTGTTTAATGTTTCTCCTATCCCAGTTGGTTTATGAGCACTTGATGAAATGTGTATATTTTTAATGAAAGAACAGTGACTGACTATACCAAATCAAAGGGGTTCTTAAAATTACCGGTGATATTTACAGAATTTACAAAATAAAGCAGTAATACCTAGTACAAAGAAATAAGTTGGAAAAACAGCAAATGGCAAATCAAAACAAGTAAAAGAATGCAATTGTGAAAACTTCATTGCTCTTTAAGAGAACCAGCTTAACTTTTCTTCAACTCAGAATCTGAGCATGCATTTCTCTGGTGAACAGTAGCAGAGCAGTTGGGCAATTGACTCCCAAAGCAAAGCCTGGACTAATGAATACAACTGCCCAGTTTGGTCAGTTCTCTCCTGCATTGTTATTTTCATATACTGTACATGAAATAGGCACACAATTAGGGTGCCTCTCTTAAAATCTACAGCAATTAGGGTGCCTCTCTTGGAATCTACAGCAGCATTGCTAAGTCCTTTTAGTTAAAAAGGGTAATTATAAAGAAAGTTAGACCAAGGACTTTTTTGACAAACTAGTATCCCTTTGTTTAAATAACGGCAGCCCCTTAGAGAAAGTGATGCTTTGTAAAAACGCTGACCAGATTTGAATAAAGGTGTCCTTCATTATAGGATTTCTCAGCCATAACAATTTGTAGTGCTAGCAATGAAATAAAATCTTTCTTTTCCCAAATACTTACGCTGTTGCAGTTAGTAAGTCTTAAAATTATGAATGATGAACTATCACTGGGATTCATTATTAAAGATTGCTTGATTTTTCCAGTTTCCTCAAAAACATGTACCAGTACTACTTACACAATCTATGAGATCCAAATTTTGCTTAATGCTTATTTTTAAAAATTAGGTCTCTGCCTATATAGCTCTTGATAATAAGAGATACCATGGGGGTTGGTGATTTGGGGGGGATGGGGATGTGAGAGGCCTACATGAGTTGGGGAGGGTGTGAAAGATAGCAGGAATAGTTGTGACCAACCAGTTATAGGTTGACTACTTGTAATGTATCTAATTTAGACATCATGTGCTCTAGATATTAGAAAAGAGAGAAAAATGGAAAGTAGAAGACAAATTGTAGTGTTATTTTTTATTGTCAGATTGTGGGTAGACACATTTTTTGATACCTGAATTAAATCAGTTCTAGTATAGTGAGGGTTGAAAGATTTTGGTGAAGGTATGCTTTTGAGTAAAAAGTTGTGGCGAAAATATATGAATTGGCTGCTTTTAATCAGGTCTGCCCAACAGTTTCCATAGCTTGCAGCACACATTGGTCATGATGGGTGAAAATGAGGAGTGTTGTAACTATATATATATGAATACATGTCAGGGTGGGGAGGGAAGGATAGACAGTATCTATCCAACTTTTGACATGTACTATAAATACAATTAGACTTAAGAGTAAAGGAATACGTTTCTCATTTTAGCAAGATCTTGCAACCTTGTACTGAAATGGTAAGATTGATATGGTAGCTTAAGTTGTGTTGAAATATACAGGATAGAATCAATGCATGCCACGTGAATTGAAAAATTCAGAAATTGGGTAGCCAGTTTATCATTGCTTGTGTGGCCAGGTCAGGTTCTGATTTCAGTGGCATTTTTGTGCTTGCATGTGCCTTCACAGCTACTTTGAAGTGGCTGTGCATGCACATACGCGTGCAGACAGCCAAAGGCAGTTGTGACTGCTTTAGTGATTCAAGCTGTATTGTAGGACATCTCTTTCAAATAATTTGCATAGTCCTGGAATATAGTATATGAAAAAAATGAAAATTAGAGCTTTCTTCTCAAAACTTTCCTGTATTCATATGTATAATTCTCCTACATTTATTCATTTTTCTGGTTTCTTGCTGTTATTGGCTTTTGCCAAAGGAAGGTGGTATGCAAGGATTTTATCGTGGACTTATGCCAACAATAGTTGGAATGGCTCCTTATGCAGGTGAGTACAACTTGAACATGATTGTTTTTTGCTGAACCTCTTTTGGTTTAATTTTGATTTGAAAACTGTTTGCTTCCTTTAAAATAAAAAATACTTTTTGCACATGAACAATTAAAGGAAGGAACTGTTAGAAATGAAGTTTGGTCATAGTGCATGATGGTTTACCCTTCTGTTGTCTTTTCCAATATTTTTAAATTTGTTGGACATGCTATCAATTCAGGCAGTTCCATAAAATGAAAGTCATCTACTAAAACATTTTCTATTGTTGACTCTAATCGCAGATGTCTGTATTTTAAAAAAATCAAAATCAAAATATTTAAAATAATTACATGCTTATCTTTGATTTTTAGCAATACTGTTGACATATTACTTATCCTTACTGAAGACAGTAGTTTCTGCAGTATACTGTGATGATGTCACAATGGCAATCTCTGTGGTGTCATTGCAGTTGCCTCCTTTATGTATTTATGTCCCAACATCTGCATAAATAAGTAAATCACAGCATTATTTGCTTTTAGAGATCCATGATTCTAGATATTTATAGGCCTACTCTCTTTGTCTTAATAATGCTATTCTGATAAATGATCTCGATCTTTGGTCAAAAATTATTTAATCTTGACTATGATTTCTAAATGTTTCCTTGTCTCCTTTCTCCCTTCACTACTGGAGAAGATTCTGTCTAATCTAAAAAATAGACTGAAAACTGTTGGCTGGGAACTATATCTTTTTCTTTTCCCTTTTCTTGAAGGATTTCATATTCCTTTTTTTAATGCATGTATATACAATCTTCAGAATTTCCACAACACAATATAGTTTTCTTGGCATATGGCTTGTGTTGTTCTTAGTTGGATTTTTTGTCAGTTGCAGTAGAAGTCACAATCCAAATCTAATGTTGATTTTCAAATAAGTTCTACTTCTGTATAAGTTTTAGTTAGTTTAAATGTTGAAATTCTGGTTTGGTTTGGGATTACACTTTGAGCCCCCCCTGTTATGATCGAGGGATGTGTGTGTGTGTGTGTGTGGTTTTTTTTTCCAACTTTGCTAGTAATCTACACTAATTAAATCCTAGAGGTTTAGCTCAGCACTAAGTTGTTAATGCTTTAAGTATTTCTGTAAGCATCTTAAGTCCTCTTGGTTTACTGTTGCTTAGACTATTCTGTTTCTTTGGTTTTAATCATAAATGCTATTTCAAATTGTTTTTGTTTTTTTAAAAAATCATTTTTATTGCAGCCATATTTTAGTACTCTGTAGATCAGAAGTTCCTTTATTGTAAGGACTTAAATGTCCAAGATAATGGTAAACACAAGGACAATATTATGTAAAGAAAGAGAATTACTGTAACATAGGAACCTATTTAAAAGGATTCTTTTCAAAGGAATTTTTTTATGATAACTTTCCAATATAGGGCACAGTGCATTCATTTGTGAGGATTGTTATGTCTTTCTGGAAATCTGTAACATTCAAGTAATTTTATTGCCCATATACCAGAATATGTCATGTATATATCAAGACTGTCAGCTGTAAATGATAAAAATGAAGTTTGAAAAAATGGAGACAATGTCATGGTATATTTGATGATTAGACTAAAATTTAGGATTTAAGATTAATGGATATATAACGGAACAGAGTTCGGCACATGCACTACTGTTAGATTTAAATGAACTCATTCTTTGGCTGAATTGTGCCTATAACATCTATGCAGTTTCTTGTTGAGGTAATGTTTCAATTAAAGATAAATTTTTTCCTTTCAGGTTTCTCATTTTTTACCTTTGGTACCTTAAAGAGTGTGGGACTTGCTCAAGCGCCTACCCTGCTCGGGAGGCCTTGCTTAGATAATCCTGATGTCTTAGTTTTGAAAACTCATGTAAATTTGCTGTGTGGTGGCATAGCTGGAGCCATAGCACAAACAATATCGTAAGTTATTCTAGTATTTTACTGCACTTAATGAAGAAATGTTAGGATAGCTTGCATTAGGAATTTTATTTCCTTCCACCTTTAGAAATCATGAAAATTAACATCATTTAACTTTCCATCTGCAAAGAAAGCTCACTGCACAGGTTAAAAAAGCAGGCAACTAGCAGAACTCCAAGACAAGACAAATTTTCGGTTTCTGTCTTCAGTATCCTCAGAAGAAGAGCTGTAGCTCGTAAATTCTGCCATGTAGGCCATTTCTCTAAAATCAGTTAAAGGGATTAGTTTGCTTATGTGTAACAAAGCTCCCAATCTGCTGTTTTCCTTGTCAGTTTATATGAGGTTTGTGTGTAAATAAATTGTTACTCCAGATGCAGTTTGAGAAATTGTAGCCTTATACAACTACAATGCAGGATAGGGTTTCATTTGTCAAACTAGTAAATTGGCAGAGAACACTTGAATGCCACCAGAACGCCAATGGTTACGTTAGAAAGCTATGGTAAAATATATATATATATATTTATCATGATTATAATTTAACATGGTTTGAATTACATGAAAGAACTGGAGGAAGATATATAGTGCATATTGTGCCAACTCAGTTATACCTTGGATTTTCTCTGCTAAAGCTGACATGGCTACTTACTTCTCATTTTGTAAGACAACAAACAGATAAATTTAAAAATGAAATTTATGAGTGGCTCTGACCACTTATTGAGGCGCACGATTAAACAATTAGAAATAGGTTAGAATTAAACATTTAAGAAAAAAGATCACACATAGCTGCAAAAAAGTTAGTTCTCTTTTATACAGCTTTAACATGTAACCTTCATTTTTTCTTCGTTTTCAAATTTAAACAATTCAATTTACACTTGGCAGCTGGGCTCAATGTTTATAATTCTTTCAAATATCTAAGTTTAGTGTTCTGATATCAGTGAAAAAACATGTCTTTAACTGTTATTGAAATCAAAGGAAAGGAAATGCTTTCTGGTTTCTGGATTGTGATCTTTTGGGGTTTACTTCAAAAAATACATACAATTTTGTGGGTTGATGGCATCTGTCCAGAATTACTACTAGATCATTCTTACGTGATAGCCAATTTTTATAAAAAAAAATTAGGCTGTTATATAAAATTTCTTAAGGGTTAAAGTTTTTCATTTTCTTTACCATTTTTTAAAATTTAAAGTTTCATATGAAAACATGTGATACTGCCTGAAGAAATTATTCCTGGCAATTCAAGTATGGAGCTTGGTACCTGATTTTCCGATGTTAAACCTCATGTATTCTGAAACTGCCACAAAATAAAACATGTGCCAAAGCATATGATTTATTTTGAATACAGTAAACATATCCTTTTCTAAAATCTTACACTAAAAGCCTTAGCATTTCGTACTTTATGGATTCTCCTAATTCATTTGTTTTGAATTGCAGTTTGGTATTCTGTCCATTATGATAGCCACTTTAGTACTGCTTTTGCTAAGAAATGTGAGATATATGCTTAATAAAAATAAAATAGGGACTGCTCTCATTTTTCTCATAAAGCATTGTTTCATTGTTCTCCAACGAATTATATTCTTAATATGCAGAAAGATACAGTCCCAAATATTTCAGCTATAAAAAAATTAAAGAAAATAAAAACAAATGTTGGATACTAGGCTTTGGCCTAGGCTTTCTGCTGCCAGCCAGAGAAGATAATTTTGACAAAGTCAGCTCCTAATCTGACCCAGTATAAGGCAGCTTTGTATTTTCCACATGTTCCTTGTGTAAATGTCTTTCGATTGTTATTTTGTAGTACAAATAGTTGCACTGTGATATTTGTAACTGCCATGAAAGAAAATGCTTTTTCACTTCCCCAGATATCCTCTAGATGTCACTCGTAGACGAATGCAATTGGGAGCCATACTTCCTGATTCTGAAAAATGTTGGTAGGTTTCATCTCTTGGAATAAATATGTTCCTGAAGTAAAATCTACCCACTGTATCATATTGACTCTAAAACATTAACAATGTCTTGTTCTTTGGATCATGTGTATTATATAATTAGTCTGCAGCGTAAGCATTCATAGCTTTATACTAAGTTATAGTAAACTTCAAAATAAGAGGAATGCATTTAAGTTAAAATCTGTGTCTCGTAGATCGGTTTTTTTGTTATTTTTGATATACAGGTAGTGAATTTCATCTGACAGAAGTTACAATATTAAACTGGCACTGGCATCAGTCATCTCTGGAGGGAAGTTAGATTAGGAATTTTGAGATTGTGTGGTGTATACAGTCATAAAGTGACTGTCACAATAACATTGTCAACCATAATAGTCCTTTCTATCAGAAATTAAATCGCAGCTCCTTCTCCCGAAAATCTCTGTTGACCCTACGGGTCTATTCTGAGCCTAAAAGCATGGTTGCAGATAAATATGAACTCAAAGTACAAACAGGCAAATGCTGTGCTTTGTAGCAAGCCAGCTTCTTAAAAGGAAAAAAAAATATTAAGGAAAAAACAGATGAGACTGTGAGCATTGGAACTCACCCGCCATCAGGCTACTTATCCCAGATAAAGGGATATTATTTCAGCATGTGGTCACAGAAATGTCAGCAAACCACACTGCATATTAATACCAGACAGCCCTAATTTCATATTTTATGTAGAGTTAAAATTTAGCTGTTTGATGGGCAGCTTAGTTGTAGGCTAATTGCCTCAAATTATTTATTTTATTAGGAGAAAAATGTATTAATGGTCAGTGATTACATAATCTCAGTTGAACAAGTAATAAAACAGTAAAAACAATGAGAACATAAACCTAACATGCATACAAAACTTTAATTCTAGTGGAACTTAATTTCTTGTGAACTGAGCTTCATATTCATTAGTGTGGAATTTGGATTTTCAGATAAAAGAATCAAAAATCTTGATATCAGGTTGTATTTTCTTTATACGTAAAGAAAAATCTTACAAAATAATTCTCATTAGCAATAATTTAGCATGACTTCTGTATAATAAAATGGCCTCTGCCCTCTATCTGATTAAGAGTAGGTGGGACCTCTATATTTTCCCATTGGGTACTGCAAAAGTTCCTGCTTTTTAAATGTTATTTGAAGTAAAGTGTTGGAAAATCTCTTGTTTTACAAAGACTTACTCTGTTCTCTTTCTAGTACAATGATCCAAACATTGAAATATGTTTATGGAAATCATGGAATACGAAGGGGATTGTACCGTGGATTATCATTGAATTACATCCGTTGTATTCCTTCTCAAGCTGTTGCCTTCACCACTTATGAATTTATGAGGCAGTTTTTACACCTCAATTAAAGACTGATGATTTTTTCCCCAGTTTATAATCTATTGAAAGTTTCAGAATATATTTGAGAAATCACTAGTATTTAAAGTGCTTTCTTTAATATATGAAAACATAGTAAAAAAAATTGAAGGAGCTCCACAAAACTTGGCAAAGTTTACTATGTATATATTTTGCAAGAATGGATATAGCTTTACTTAACTGAAATCTGTGTGGTTCCAAAATATTGTATGTATGTGTCCAACTTTAAGAATTTGATCACTTCTTCAAATTTATGATTTTTTTAAAAGATGTCTGTATACCTTAGCTAAAATATAAGTTGTAGGCACACTTCAAATTACATTCCATGTAATTGAATTGAAAATGCTTATTTGCTAATTTGGTTAGGGGTGATGTACCATTTAGTGCTGTAGAAACTCAATTTTCAGAGCCTGCTTTTGAGAGCCAATTCATTCAAGTATTGGGTAACATTACTTTCAGATTTTTGTAATAATTAGAAAATAGCTCATACTTTATGATACATTGTTCCTTAACTTGAATCAAAAGTGGTGCTTAGGTTCTCATATACTTTAGTTTAGCCCTGTTAACTATTGGATGCTTTTTCTCTGAATCATGCTGTATTATTGAACTTTTGAACTTCTCTCAAAGTTGGAGTAGATGGGTGAATGGGTGGGTTTATAACACAAACACACAGACATTCAAATATATAGCATTCTGAAATTAAGTGCAATCCTTTTGATAGAATCTGATAATGCTCTCAATCCATTTTTAGTTTGTCCCTATATTTGAAAAAAAAAAGTACAAAAAGAATTAAATGATCTTTGGGTATTAGGACTTGAGGTCTTCAATAACACTAAAATGAATATTGTATACGTCTTCTCAGCCTACCTTCCATATTTTATAAATGAAGTTATTAAGAAACTTATTTTAAAAGGAAAGTTGTTCGACTTCACGAAGCTACTGTTTGGATTTCACTTACAGAGTTCAATTAAAACTAAATAAAGATAAGCAGAAGACACTGCTCCCCCATGCTGTGAGCATGTGGGATAATGCTGAAAGTTTTTGCAACTTTATAGTATTAGATAAAATACTTATATAAATAAATTAGGGTATATGTCTTTTAGGGTCTTTAGTTTGGGCAGATAAAGTAGTGTATCTACGTGATTTGCACATGGATCAAGATGCACATCCATCTACAAGAGAGAAGATAATTAAAATAAAAATAATGCTAAAAGTCTACTTTCCTAAAACAGTTTTCAAGCAGGAATTACAATTCATCTGCTTTGCACCCTGTTTTCAGTATCTGCATAGATGCAGCTTGTAAGTCGATAGCTCATTCTGTTTGAGTGATTTATGTGTGACTTTACAATTTCTCTGATTGGGGGCTGTGTTGTTATTAAACCTTCCTCCTTCCTTTTTAAAACAGCTTGCCGCAAGAATGAAACGAGCATTTCAGTCAAGTTGTTTTCAAATTGTACTACGATGATGAATTGCAAGTTGACAGCCCACATCTGTATGTCATTTCATTTTCAGGGGAGCTTGCTTATATTAGTAATCAATCCTACCCTTTTTGCCTGGATGATGTCATGGATAAATTGTTTTCCTGAACTAGCCTTCATCTTCATCAGACTCTTCATTCTTCCAATTCCCTGTTGCCCATACTGAATTGAAAATGTCTTTTAAGGATTTATTTGATCCATGGACTTTATATAAGTAGAAATCTGATAATCACCCTTAAAATTATAAAATTACATCCTTCTCAACATTTTAATATAAAGCAATTTTATTTATTTATTGTAAATAGTATATATTATGAACTGAAAATGGCTATGTTACCAAAAAGTAATAGCTGTAAACTGGGTATTGCTCACGGCCTGTTCCTAGGACAAACAATCTTAAATTCTGTGGTTTGACTTGAATGATAATTGAAGGCATATACCTTTAAATATGTAATTTGATATATTTCTGGGCAGAACCATGTACCTATTTTTTTAAATAAAATGACTTGAATAACAATATGACTGAATATCATAAGCATATAAATGTATGTCTTTAGAATTACAGTTTTCCCTTTGTGCAGATATAAGATCCTGGTGAATGATAAACGGAACTGTAGTTAAATGTTGCTCTTCCTGGGCAATTTTTAGATGCTGATGTACAGTTCTGTAACTTCTGAATGTTGGTTCTGTACTTGCTGCAATTTGAAAGGATAGCGCTCAAAGTAGCAATCAAAATACAATACAGCAGGGGTCCCAAACCCCAGGGCCACAGCCCACTACTGGGCCGTGGCCTGTTGGGAACTGGGCCGCCAAAGTGGTGGGAGAGCTTGCGAAGCTTTATTTGCGAATGTGTGCAATTTAGACTGCACATGTGAAACCATTCCTGCCTCCGAAAAGGCCACCGCCAGTCTGCAGAAGCAAAAAGATTGGGGACCCCTGCAATACAATAATGCCTTTATTGCGTAGAAGTCAATGAGGCCAATTTATAAACAAATTGAATTGCAGTATCTTTGTCATTTATATTGCCATTTAGTTAATAGAAGTGATTCCAAGAAATTGTTGCAATGTATATATGTAGCAACCTTACTTCAGGAAAGGTAAATTCTCCCTTTAATTTGACTAGGGACTACATGGGATTGTACATTCTTTTTAGTAACAAGCGAAGTGGTTGCTATTGCCCAGTTCCAAGATGCTAACAACTTTCCAGTCTAGCATACAGATTGGCATTACCTGGCGGTCTCATATTTATCAACCTGATTGTATTTATCTTTTTTTGTTGCTGACTTTGTAGCTTATAAAGATTCTTGGTTGGTCTTCTGAGCATGAAGTTGATCATATATTCACCCTTGAGGCTCTGCAGAACTTTGGCTTTAAAAAGAGTTTATGGCACTAATAGTCCCTCTCAGCAATGCCTCAAAGCATTGTCTTTTCTCAGCCAGCTGCAGCATAATCCTAGGAGCACATGTGATTAGAGGTACCGTAAGTACATCCCTACACAATTGAAGCATCTTTTTCCTTTCACATGGAAAATGAGGAACCCTTCTTTTGAACCCATTTAGAAATGCTTAATTGCAGCGTGGATGAATCGGTAAAAAAACTGATGCTCCCAAACCAAGCTTGGTTGCTGGTTTGAAGTGTGTGGAATTGATTTGCTATTGCTTTGGAGGACCTATTCTGGGGCATAGTTTATTGCAATCCTTGTAAGCTTCTTGCTGATTCTTGAGTAGGTGAAACTACTTTTATTGGAATTACTTGACTCTGGAATTTTTGGAAATTTTAAAGTCGCAGAAAACTGTGTGTGTTAAAAATGGAACCCTTTACAGATCTTAGTTCATTTTGCAATTTTAAGAGCATGCAGTGCAGTATATGTAAGTTTGATTTACCATACAATTATCCTGACCTCTTCGTGAAATTTAAATTTAAAATAAAATTATTCAGACTATTCCCAACTTTTTTTAAAAAATTCAGTATGGGAGAAGGGGAAAAATCAGGAAAAGTATGTACTTTTATATTTCCCCCTCAAACCTTAACATTTCTATATTCCTCCCATTTTCAATGAACATCAAGTAAGGAATACTTCAGCAAGGAATAAACCAATCCTGATGAATTTGATAACTTTACCCAGAAATCCCTAAAAGAAAAGAAAATTGGCATTATTCAAATTAAGTACTGCTTACAAATATGGCCACATCAGAAAAGGATGAATAAAGCCTTTTTTGTTTTTTGTTTAAAACCCAGATTGGTCATGAAAGATCATCCCATCTATCCCCCTGCTCAGTGCATGATCCACTTAAGCAGGGGGTATCAAACAGTAGTTCTATGCAGTACTGTAGTATAACTCTAATAGCTTATGGAAATTGCTTTCTAGACGTATCCACAATATATCCACTGAATAAATGAATTAATCCAGCTGTTCTGGTTCACAGTAATCCGCTAAGTCACAAAGTAGCTAGCTAGCTATTTGCCAAAAAGTATTGTATGACCAGATCTCATAGATTGGCATCTATATATTCGTATTCGCTTTTGAGAATCAAGAGGTGTGGATGAAAAATCATGTTACCCTTTGGGGGAAATTCTAGGGAAGGACCAAGTTTGTAGAAGTACAAGATACTCTTTACATCAGAATTTTTCAGCCTTGGCGTTAAAGTATGGACTTCCAATTCCCCAGCCAGCACTGGGAGCTTAGGTGCACACATCTTCAAATAGCCACAGAAACACTGCCTTACATCTTGTTTGATGTAGTTTGAAAACGGATTTACAATTTCTCAGGAGTTAAATTCACCTGTCCCCACCTGCTTGGAACTTTCTGGATACCTGAAAATAAGTGCTTGGTCTGTTTTGGTTCTGTGGAATTAGCTTCCTTTTGCTGCAATTGCAGCAATTTGCTTACATAATTTATTGAATAAAACATGATTGAGCGGGTTTGTAATAGCCATAATTTTTTATATTTATGAAATGTATTTGTTGCACATCTCAGGATTGGAGCGATTCTGGGGACTTACAACAGAATAATAGCAAGAATATAAAAACCTTGTTATTTAAAAAGAGCTTAGTATAGTGTCAGAGTATAGTGTCCTAGGTGAGACAACCCAGGAGCAAATACAGCACACAGGTTTGTATTTAGAGATAGTGTTTTTATCTCTAAAAGCAAATATACATACAAGTACTTTTATACAGGCCTTGTTATACAGGAGCAATCAGTAACCAACTATACCACGGAAGCACACGGAGAGAGAGATACGCCCTCACAAGGTCTCTCTTATATTACAGTCTCTTAAAATGGTAGCAGTCCAATAACCCTGCTGACTCATTGCTAATATTGCATCATCATTACAACAGTACAGTATTACAGCATTACACCCTTACAGCAGCTGGTCAGCTGTTAAATTATCATTACCCTGACACATAGCTTTTCTTAAAGTGTGGCTGAAGGCCTCTGGGGGTCCTCAAAATCATTTGCCGGGTATTAAACATATTTGCAAACATTTAAAACTTTTTTCCTATCTTTAATTTATTAAAAACATAGGTTTTTTTCACCTAATTGATTTAATAGTTATTTTACATGATTTAATCTTACATTATAATTTAATATAGGCTGTATTCTGGACTTGACTTAATGTTACTTTTACAAATGTATTTTAATTCTGTCTTAAACTTCATTTTATCATCTGTACTGGTTTATGACCATAATAAACCAAATTGAGTTGGATTCAATAAATCAATATTCTGTAAATGCATCAATCTTAATTCTTAATATAGAAAATATAACCCATATGAACAAAAGCTGTTTCGGATGCCTTCATGTCATACTAGATGTCATACTAGAATTCAACACAACGCAAACACAAGCAATAGAATATAATGATAGCAGAGTCTTAGATTTTAAAAGAGCCGATTTTGACAAACTCAGAGAGAACTTGGGAAAGATTCCTTGGATGAAAATCCTAAAGGGGAAAACAACTCAAGAAGCTTGGGAAACTGAAAAATATGATCATAAAAGTCCAGGCTAGTACAATATCACTGAAAAAGAAACAAGAAATCCAAGAAGAAACCAGCATGGTTACACAAAGATATATCTGACAAATTGAAAGACAAAAAGGACAAGTATAAAAAATGGAAAGAGGGACACATAATTAAGGCAGAATATCAGCAGATAGCCAGAATCTGCAAAGATGAGTGACACTCTTGCTATAGACCAATCAGCCTAACATCAATACCTGGGAAGATACTGGAAAAGAATAAAAAAACTGATCTGCCAACATCTAGAAACAAGTAAATAATGACTAGCAGTCAGCATTGGATTTATTAAAAACAGATCATGCCAAACCAATCTTACTTCATTCTTCAACATAGTGACTAAATCAGACCAGCGAAATACTGCGGACATAATAGACTTCAGTAAGGCATTCGACAAAGTAGATTACAACCTACTTCTTGATAAGCTAGAAAAAAGCGGGATAGCATCACCACCAGATGGATTTGTAACTGGCTGACAAACAGTACTCAACGAGTAGTCCTTAATGGTACTACAACTACATGGAGGGAAGTAAGCCTTACCACAAAGCCCAGTATTATGCCCAGTATCCTTCAACATCTTCATAAATGACTTAGATGAGGGAATAGAAGGGGAATTTACCAAATTTGTGGATGATACTAAGCTGGCAGGAATAGCTAACACCCTAGAAGATAGGCTCAAGATCCAGATGGATCTTGACAGACTTGA
>JANHFL010003002.1:192057-202689 GCA_032468155.1 Oxyrhabdium leporinum | reverse complement strand
GTTTTAATTTTTATGGGTTAATTTTAAAACGGTTTTAAAAGACTTTTAAGTGTAAACCGCCCCGAGTCCTTGGAATGAGGCGGTATATAAATCTAATAAATTATTATTATTATTATTATTGAGGGGGCCAACTTGAACTGGCTACTTTATTTGCACTGAGAAATAATTATTGTTTTAAATCACAGCACATACGTGTTTCTTAGTCTCAGCAACTTTAAGATGTGTGGACTTACCTCCCAGAGTTCCACACATCTTAGAGTTACTTAGAATCACTGGTACAGAGTGCTGTGTGCCAGCCTACCCGTGTTTACTTTCATTTGTCCTGCAGACCTAGTGCAAACTTTCCTTTCCATATCAATTCAGAAGGAAGCTGTGATTTCCTCCTTTGAGTTCATCGGTATTCAAGAGAGCAATTTTAATTCATTGCCAGTTTTACTTCATTGGATTCTGAATGATTTATGAATATGGTTCATTGGTTTTGACCAGCTTATTCCCATTATTTGTCGGCTGTCTAGAGGTCTGATCTTTTTCTTCACATTGGGTACAGTTATTGGGTACAGTTGTAAGTATAGTTTCATGGCTGGCTGCAGTGGCTGTAAAAAAAAATCACTGACATGTCATTAAATTAAACTTGTTGATGCTCTATAAATAGAAAATATTAGTGTTTACGAACATCCCCAAGACAGGTAGTCCTCAATTTACAATCATTTGTTTAATGATTGAAGTTACAAAGGCACTGAAAAAAGTGACTTATGACTGTTTTTCACACTTAACGACCATTGCAGAATCCCGTGGTCACATTGTCTAACTTCAGACATGTGGCACCTGGCATGTATTTACGATGGTTGCCGTCTCCCGGGGTCATGTGATCATCTTTTGCGACCTTTTGACAAGCAAAGTCAATGGGAAAGCCAAATTCATTTAACAACTGTGTTTCTAATTTAAAAACTGCAGTGTTTCAATTGACTAATGAGGCAAGAAAGGTCGTAAAAATGGGGCAAAACTTGCTTAACAACTGCTTTGCTTAGCAACGGAAATTTTGAGGTCAGTTGAGGACCACCTGTGTTTGTATATGTCTATCCAGTAAGTATCTCAGATGCCTAGGGAACAAATATATTAAATGTTCCAAGAAAGTAAAGTACAGTATAAAAATTCAAAATGTGTTTATGTTTCCCTTCCAGTAAAAAAATCTTTTCTAAGTTATAATAAAACAATATGGGGCCCTTTGGAACTTGTAGAGAAATTGTATCCAGAAGCTGAGGAAATTGCTGCTAGCGTTAGAGATTTACCTGGTCTCAAGTAAGTTGTTATACTGAAATACTTTCTTCACTGCTTTCCATACATAAATCATGAGAATGAAATGAACAAGAATCCATCTTCCACAGTTAAAATGTATGTAACTTTTCTCAACCTTATAGAATATTCTGCAGGTGAAATAATGTTATTCAAAATCGTAAGAAAAGAAGACATGGGGTTTTATTTGATGCAAAGAAGGTAAGATAGAAATTCTACCAGGTTCAGGTTATTTGCCCATTTATTGTCTAAACTGGCAGTAGTTTTTTCAGATTTTTGAGGCAACGTTTTCCAATTAATACCATAGAGTGCCAAAACTTGAAGCTGGGGTCTTATTCATCCAGAGGTCTGTTCTCCCATTGAGCTGTATTCCTTTGCAACTGCCAATACTCAAAGGGAGACCTGACAATGGGAATATTCGTGTTAAAGTACAGTCCATCAATCTCTGACTCAGCAGAAAAGTTGGGTTGTGTAAAATTTGCTAGTCTGATTCCTGAGCCCTATTCCACTCTGGTATTAAGGCCAGACACTGGAGCGTTCCTGTTTTAAAGGGGGATTTTGTTGCATGTTTCATCTGGCATTGCCTGACGGGGAAGCAACCATCCATCACTCCCTAATACGAGGCAAGCCAGACAGGTGCTTGAAATGGCAGATCCCATCAGCCTTCAAGTTGCCTCAAATAGCCATCTGAGAGGCTGTAAATGGGAAGGAGGGGTGCAAGATGAAGTGGAAACAAGGGAACTCCATCTTAGATTAGTGCTGCAAGAGAATGACAATGCTGGCAGCAAGTCTGCTTGTCTTTTTGTGGTGGATCTCAGCCCTGATCACATGTGGAACCACATTCCTGATGGATTATGCTAAAATTGTGTTGAGAGAAAGTGACTCTGAGGTGGTTCAGCCATGGGGTGAAATGTGGACGTGTCAGGAATATCTGGTTACCAGAGTAGGACTGCAACACATGAACCCAGTGAAAAATTGTTCTTATCACAAATTAATCAGGGGAAAATTGTAATAAAATAACTAGAATATTAAACGTGATGTGATTCAGAAGTGCTATTTTTAAAACCAGGAACTGAAATAAAAAAATATTATAGGTACCCATGTCATGCAAGACACTCTTAAGGCCTTACAAGAGTAGACTTAATCTTTTCGAAGCTTTCGGTAGAATAGAGTCCTATGGAGTATAGTCTCCTTTGGATGTGCCCCTCCAAGTCTCAGTGACTCGCCCCTAGAGGGAATGACCGGGCCTTTGATCTTACCTCAACTGCCCATTGCAGACACTGCAGGGTATCCATCAATCTCTTCTTCCTCAGAAAAGACCAACATGGGATGGTATTTGCCCAAGACAAATACAGAAGAGGACTTTTATCTTTTATTTTGTGTCTTGAGAATTTTGTCAAGTAAATGTTTAAATCAGAAACTTTTTGTTGAGAGTGTAAAGTTGCTAAAGTTGAATATAGGATTGTTAAGAACACTGTTCCAAATCAAGATGGAAAATGGTTTAATCGCTGTCTCTTTATTGGAAGGCCTGTTGAGCAGTGTTAGAAATGACAGCTCTGATTAATGTGTCTGCGTGCTGTGAACTGTTCCCGTTTTTAAACCAGGACTTCATTAGGACGCGCTCGGGCTTGGTTACGTTTGGCACTTATGCAAAAAAAGATGGCTGATTATCTCCGATGTCTCATCCTTCGGAAAGATCTCCTCGGGTGAGCCCTTATCCAGACTTCATTAAAAGCAGTGCTTTTTTTTATTGTGAATTGTGCACATTGATTGCATTGCATTGTAATTCGAACTTAGCTAAAAAAATATTTTCTTAGCTAAACAAAACAGCTGACATTATATTGCTTCTAGCAGAAGCATTTCACTTTTCTTCTGAATTGTAAATTTCAATAAATGTTCTAATTTATTGACCTGACATCTTTATTTTTAGAAGTTTTGGTAGAACAAAAAAGAAAGGGGACATACTAATGATTATTCAGGTTTTGACAGTAGTGTAGTATAAACTGGAAGTCAACAATGTAATGCCTGTGTCATTCCCAAGCAGGACTTACTACAACAATGGCAATAATGTATTCTTTCTCTTTTGCTGTTTAATATATTCTGCAAATTTACATCATATTGCCAGCTGTTGGAGAAGGTGCATACCCAGGGCATAAAATGTACAAAATGCAGCTGCACACTAATTTCATACTTACAGAACTGGGCATTTTAAAAAAAAAAAAAGTGTTCTCTCTTTTTTAAATTCTAGACAAGGAGTATTATTCAAGTTACTCTCCTTGCGCAAAGCCTTGGAGAGTTGCTTGGAGAGTCTTTTCCATCCTTGTTCAAATATTAAATCCAGTATTTGATGATGTTTCTCAACATATTATTATCCAAAGTGCTGCCGATGCTAGTTGATCAAGTACCTGCAATTTGTTGCCTAGTGGGATGTGCAACCATTACCGGGTTAACTTTTTCTACTTGTGTTGACATTGAATACAACTTAAGTGACCTGCCTCTGCTTGATCTTTGGTGACAGAGTCAACATAGTTAGAATCATGAGATACATATCCGTGTATCATTGGAATTAGGGGGAAAATATGCAGAAGAAAGATGTTAGATGAGATCTCTGTGGACTGTGCAGGGTTTTTTTTTAGAAATTGTGAAGGATTCTGTCATAACATTGAAGTCGAAGAAATATTTAACTACAGCTCAACAAGTTTTTGTAGAGGGGAAGGGGCATAGAGGAGATATACTTTGTTTTGCCCTTTGACAATCATTAGGGCTAATTCTAATATATGGACCTAGGCAAGTTTTAAACTCCCAATTTTGCTACTTTGCATTCTTTTAAACAAATTCCGTAACAATGTTATCTGTTTTCATGAGGAAGCCTACTTGTTTTTGAATTGTCACATTGGGTCATTTTGACATTGGTCGGCTATGAAATTGACCAGTAATTGACAATGTCCTTTAAATTATATGAAAATGCTTTTACAGGGAATTTTATGAATACCATGCAGTGATGATGGAAGAAGAAGGAGCCGTCATTGTTGGGTTGCTTGTTGGGTTAAATGTCATTGATGCAAACTTGTGCATAAAAGGAGAAGATTTGGATTCACAAGTAAGTAGATGCCACAATATTATAGCATACGTAGCCTTCGAGCAAATTGAAAATCTTGAATAAAATAATTCAAGCAATTCATTTCAGCCAATTTGTTTAGGAACTGTTTTTCTCCTATGCAAACAATTTATTTTTTTTGAAGCACTATGAAAACCTATATATTGCAGATCCATGTAATTCTGCTTCTGCAGAATACTGAAAGATTTTACAATAAAAAGGTTTCTTCACTGGAAGATTTTTCAAGCATAGCATAGCTATTTATTTTCCCTTTAAAAAAAGATTGTTCTATGTCCTTTCTTCAGGATGTGTATGAAATCTGTGTTTTGGCTTATATTTAGATCATAATATTATAAACTCGATGAGATGGCTTAAACATTTGAATAATGAAAAAAATATCAGTATTGGAATGAATTATAATGTAGGGTTATCTATAGAATATTCATAATTAAACTAGCACATCTTCACTCATTTCTGGATACTGCCCATTGCTCTTAATCCATTATGTGTTCGGTCCATTGCCATTGGATCTGGAAGTTTTTAACCCCTGGGAGCAGATGCAGGGGAGACAGGTTGTTGCAAAATGGCATTGATCAATATAATCCAACCCATTAATGTGATCAATACCAAATCTGGAATTTCTCATTCTGCTGATTTGGATTAAATATCCAGGAGAATGAAGCTAAGGGATACCCTAGCTGTTCCTTTATTTCATTTTACAAAATTTGAATATATTTTTTTAAAGGTTGGCGTAATTGATTTCTCCATGTATCTAAAGAATGAAGATGATACTGAAGATAAAGAAAGGTGAGTTTTAGTAGAACTTTTAGCATGTTGAACTAAATGGTTGAAAAACCCACCATCTTGCAAGGAAATCAAAAGTGTCCTTCCCCTCACAGAGAATATTCCTTTTGTTCAGAAGGGAATCTTTACGCAATGATCCATTTTATGTCATGTTGTACCTAATGACTACTTCCGACTTTGAAAGCCCTCTAAGGTTTCACACATGTTGCATACCTATGTAATCACATACTCCAACCAGATCCATAAATTGCTCTTGTTACCCTGATTTCAGGAGGGGACTGGGCTGAGGCCAAAAACGGCTGGATTATGCTGTGCCTGAAACAGCCATGGAGATGTTAATCTGGCCTCTCAGGGCTGGCTTTCTTGAAGTTCGGTGGTTTTTTGTTTTTTTTTTAATCAATCCTTGCAGTTTTCTTGACATGTTTGGAGGTGGCTTGCCATTGCCTCCTTCCTAGGGCTGAAAGAGAGGGACTGGCCCAAAGTCACCCAACTGGCTTTGTGCTTAAAGCCGGGCTAGAACTGTTTTCCACACTTCTTGTCCAGCACTGTAACCATGAGCTCAAACTGACTCTCTCTTCAAATTAGCGAAGGCCAAACTTAACTTTTTAAAAATGTATTTATCAAAATGTAAAATACAAAATAAAATTAAAATAAAGGGGGGGAAAGGGAAGTGGAAAAGGCATAAGGGAAAAAGAAAGAAAAGCATTGACTTTCTACTAAAAACATATAGCATGAACTTTTTGTTTTTACATAACAATATAAACTAATCATTTCTATAACAACAAACGTATCTAATCAGCAAAACCCAAAGTCAAAGTTTCATTTTTTCACCTCAAGCACAAAGTCCAGAAGCAATTTATTTATTAATTAAAATTTTATGTTCCCAACTTCCCTAGGTGACTCTTATTTGCCCTTGCTTACTTTACTGATTGTGCATATAAGTGTTTTCTTTGTGTGTGTGTTTATTTTCATCTTTGTTTGCTTTTATTACATTCTCTTCCATTATGTAAATCTCTATGAGTCCGGAAAATAATAATAATAGTAATAATAACATTTTAGTCTACTGTGAAAAAAGTTGTACATTTTGGGGCCACAGATTTCAAGGGTAAAAGAAATCATGGAACAACTAAAAAATAACAACAGAGTCTTTTGTTTAATGAAAGGGGATTGTTTAATTCAGAAATTTAGAACAGATGTATGAACAGTCATCCTATCAATATCTAATACAAATTTGAGCCCCATCTTACTGGACGGGCAGAGGCCACTCGGAGTATATAGTTTTGTAGATATACAGGTCCTGAGCAATACAAAAAGTCAACTGGTAGCTATCCCAAAGGTGCTTTTTCAAGAGGCAACTGGACTTTCTGTTTTTTCTGTGAAGACATTTTGCTTCTCATCCAAGAAGCTTCAGCTCTGACTGGATGGTGGGGAATGGAAGGACAGAGTTGAAGAAGCTTCTTGGATGAGAAGCGAAATATCTTCAAAGAAAAACCAGAAAGTCCAGTTGCCTCTTAAAAAAGCACCTTTGGGACAACCATGACCTGGATGACTGAGAATCTCCATAGACAACTGGTAGCTACTGCAGGGAGAACTTTGAAACCTCATATTTCTACTTAAGTAGGACCAGCTGAAGCTTCTGGATGGTTTTCAAAGGCAGTCCCATGGAGAGTGGATTGTAATAATCCAAATGGGAGATGACAAAGGCACTGGTGACAATAAGTTGGGCCTCCCAGTCCAGGAACATTCATAAGTACTGCACCATAATGAATAAAGCCATCTTGGCTACAGCTGTTCTCTGTTCTTCAAGCAGGAGCTGTGAGTCCCAAAAGGCTCCCAGATTGCAAACCAGCTTTGCCTGGGGAGGGCAAGGATATCCCATATCTACAGCCATTCCTGTTTCCTGGAATTGTGTCTGGACCTGACATTCCCCATCTGGATCCTAAAGGCCTCAGGGAGATCTACCATATCCCGTTTGCTCAAGGCCAAGATGTATATGTGAGACTCACCAGCATATTGGTAGTACTTGACCACATGATGACTGATGAACTCCACAATGGCTTCATATAGATGTGAAGTAGTGGGGGTGATGATGAGGGGAGAGTGTGAAACTCTGTAGTATCTAACAATCTTGTGGTACCCCAGCCACCCCTGATTGGAACTGCTGTCCCACAGAGCCTCCTTTCTAATACTCCCAGGTGGTTCATAGAATACCATGATTGATGAAATTAAAAGCTGTGGAGGCAGCTTGTGGATATTCAAGACATTAAGATAGTCATCACTGCTATCACTTACCTGAAACAGATAGGCCATCCCTGCCCCACCATACGATGGTGCAGGAGCTAAGGCTCTTCTTGTCTAACCTTAGGGCAGGGGTCTCCAAACTTGGCAACTTTAAGACTTGTGGACTCCAATTCCCAGAATTCCCCAATCAACATGGCTGACTAAAGAATTCTGGGAGTTGAAGTCCACAAGTCTTAAAGTTGCCAGGTTTGGAGACCCCTGCCTTAGGCCCAGCCCTGACATAAGCTGAGAGAGAAGCTGTGTTGCTGGGCATGAGGCAGCAACTAGGAAGGGCAACGTTACTCAATAACAGCAGCTGCCATTTATTCCAGCTCCAAGGGGTGGTGGGGATGGGGCACTAGAACTGGGCCATAAGTTTTCTTTTATGGAAGAAACCTCTCATTAGCTGGCCCTCCCCCGCCTGTCTGTGCACGAGAGCTTGGGAGCTAAATTCAGCCCTGCTGCCACCTGTTCCTAGTCATGCTGGCAGGATGACTTTCAGGAGAATAATTAGCAGCTGCCAACTCAGCCCTCTCAATTAAGATGCTAATCAGAAGCCTTCGAAGCAAAACAAGTGAAGGAGACCTACAAAGAGCCCTTGATCCGGAGGCAAAGGTCTGTCTGTGCATTTTGCAAACATGACCACAGGCGTTGCCACCATGGGAGGACAGTTCAGCAAGAAAGTAGAAATCGGAAAGAAATGTTGGCTGCCTGCTGCTGTTTGTCTCACCGAGATGTGGAGGCCTGGTGTGATAGGCAGGAAAAAGAAAGAAGGCAGCCTGGCACTTTTAGCTCAGGGGTGCAGCGATGGCAAAAGTTACGTTTAAAATGTTTGCCTGCCACCTCGGGGTTAGCGGCATCGGGGAGGAAGAAAGGTGTCGACTCTTCCCTTGTTTTTATTCCTAGTGTGCTGATCTTACAAATAATTGTTCTGGCAATGACTTGTAAACGATTGGATTAGGTTTCTAGATCTCATTAAGACCTAGACTGAAGCAGTTTCTTGGTGTTTGGAAGGACTCAAAGGCCATCCAGCTGCGACTGTTTTGAGTTTGCAGATTTCCAATGGGCCACCCATTGGTGACAATGCTGGAAGCCATATGATGATCCATTTAATCTTACATAAATTTACATCTTGATTATTTCTCCAGTTTTAAATAATTCTGCTAGTCTGATGGGGGCAAAGAGAACTACAGGGGCTTTGCTGGAAGAGGAGAAGGGGTTGCTGATCTAGGTTTGTTGTCTTAAAAAGAAAAAAAAACTTTTTTTTCAAGAAAGCCAATTGTTCAGGTGTTAATTTATGTCATGTTTATTCAGTACAATTATAGAATATGTGGAGGTCTTTTTCTTGACAATTGATATCTCCTTAACCAGGGGTGTCAAACTCACATCATCACGGTGACGTCATGTGACTATTGGGACTTTTTCCCCCCTTCGCTAAGCTGGGCATGGGCATGGCCAATGCATGACACATCTGGCCCGTGGGCCGGGAGTTTGACAGCCCTGTCCTAAACCCTTGTCTTCCATCTTTACTGTTGGGAAACAGACAACAGCAAACTACCTTGGGGGGCTGCCACATTGTTATCTGTGTGGCAAAACTAAAGAAGAATACTAGGGCGATGATTTCCCAGATGTTTCAAATTCATCTACCTGACTCTTCAGAATGGGGAGGTGGGGTATGTTACCGGTGTCCACTCTTAAGGAGGTCCATCTGGTGGGACTAAGAAGAAGGGCTTTCTCTGTGGTAGCTGCCTCCTTGTGGAATATCATCTCTATGGAAATAAGATTGGCTCCCACCTTGATATTCTTTTGAAAGGCCTGAAGGCCTGATTTTGCCAGTGGACCTGGAGACTCCAGGGTAATAAAGAGCTCACCAGGTGGTTAGTTTGATTATTGTCTGGGTGGGGGAGGGGGGAGTTGAGGGTTTATTGGGTTTTGTATTTGGAATTTTACTTCTGTAAGCTGCCCAGAATCACCATGAGTGATTTGGGCACCCAATATATTTCCTTAATAAATGTGAGGCCCCTTTTTGGACATGATTAGCATCCCACATAAAAGCTTTGATACTGCCATGATGGCTACCATCTTGACTTACTTTTTTTTTTTAACCTTGCCCTTGCTCCAAAAGAAGCTGATAGTATTTCTCTTTCTCAGGTACTGGTTCAGAAAAGAATAAGAGAAACGGAAAACGAATTTGAAAAATATTTTTTTAACAGTGTCATCCCCCCACCCCCGTAATTCTTTGATGCAAGTCCATCAATCACGCACTGTGTGATGAGGTGGTCAAACTCATATAATCATTGACTCCGTTTGCCCCTCAGCAGCTGCCTATGAGCCTGGTGGGGTGACTGAGTAGCTTTGGGGTCAGGAAGTGTCCAGAGCCAAGTAGAGTGCAATTATGAGGACTGTAGAGAGAGGGCATTCATCGTTAGCTTTGAAGGATTGTAACTAGGCAAGATGCAGGAGCATGGCAGCGATGCAAAGAATTGGGTGCACTGGTGTGAGCCAGTTTTGAACTCCCAGATATTCTTCTTCTCTTTGCTGGAGGGCAAAAAAAAAAAAGTAATGGAGGCACCTAGTCTCTCTTGTAGCCTTGGATTTGGTGGAGAGTTCCATTCCACAGCCACAGCCAAAGATACTTGCAAATGCCATGCCAGCTGGTTTTGGGATGCAAAGGGAAACCATCAGATTTTTTTTTGTCTCCCTCTAGCAAGATGCAGGCAGCCCTCCATCAAATTCTCACAGCGTAGGGAGCAGATGTTGAAGAATGTGTGGGCATCATAATGTGGGAGGCTGTGCCTTTGTCAGGTTTGGAAGCCATATTTTATAAGGAAGCTTCCAAACTGCCACATTTAGTGCCTGGGAAATTGGGAGGGGGAATTTCATAGTGGAGTAGATTAGTAGACATAACATCATTCTTTCTTAACAAGTCAAGGACATGTTACACTGCACCTGGATGGGGATGCCTCTAAGTGGGATGAAGAATTGATTGGACCATGTGATGGACAGAAGGGGTGCAGGGGGATGGATTTTGTATTCTCTTTTGGGATGGGAAAACCCAGAACTCTTAGATTCGGATTTTCCCAGATGTGCCAATATGACTTCTTCAATAAAGTTTCTTTCTTGGATGGACTTTGTTCTTGTCTGCTGAGAGGAGATGG
>JANHFL010003002.1:137424-176544 GCA_032468155.1 Oxyrhabdium leporinum | reverse complement strand
GTGTGGGAAGCTTTGGCCAGGCTCCTCAAGAGACAAGAGTTTGCAGGGGGCCAATCTCGCATCCAGGCTGGTGACAAGAGAAACGTTCATTCTCGGCCGTATTTGGGATTCCTAGCTGCAATGGACAGCAAAGCTAGGGCTGGCTCTGGCTGCTTCTCTCTGCTGTAGTGCTTCCCAGATGCAGTTTACTGCTCCAAGCCCCAAGTGGCAGGAGACGAGGGCTGCCTTGGTACTACCAGCTGGCGCAAATATACCCTGCACCTTCCAGCCATTGCCACTGACGCTTTGGTCCACCTGCATTGCCCGCCCCCGCCACAACAGCACCATTACCTCATTTCGGCTGGTGAGGGCTGCTCTCCTTTTTGCACATTTCACCACCTGCAAAGTTGCACATTGCACATGCCACGCCCTATGGCAGAGATTTACAGCCCCACCACAGGCCACTCCCATATTCCAGAGCTGTAGTAGTCACAGGACTGGCCCTTTGGTCATCCCAGAGCAGCTCCTCCACCCCAGTGCACCGGCCTGGAATACGGGACCGACTTTCCCACCAACGTCAGCAAGCCACTGTCAATCTGCCCATCTTCATTTTCTTTCACTCAGATTGACCAAGCTTCTTGAGAGAAGGAACACAAAAGAGCCTTCCGTCCAGGCTGTGTGCCTGGACCAGGCGCTATCGCTCGGGCATCCTGCCCGGAGGCCTTGCAGAAGCAAAGAGGCAGGCCCGAAAGGCGGCTGAGCCTCCCCGCCCCCCAGGCAGCCGTTCAGCTGAGCGCCGCGAGTCCAAGGCAGATTTCCCTCCCCCGCTGTTGATCTTACCTTCCAGTTCCAGCTTACATGGCTTGCACTGCTCTACTCAAGGTAAGGTTTGTGCTCGGCCGAAGGGTGGTGGGCAGGGTGATGTTGGCGGCGCAGCCTTGTGTTCCTGTGTGGCCTGGATTAATTGCTTTCAGGGGCCATATCCCACCCAGTGGCTGTAGTTTCAGGATGCCTGATTTAGTGCAGTATAAAAAATGTGAAGATTTCTCTGTGGACTGCCAAATTTTTTCTCACAGACCACCAGTGGTCCACGGACCACCGGTTGGTGACCACTGTTCTAGTTCATCCTCTACTGAAGAGCAAAAATTTCGGACCATCACACGCAAATTGTTGCCCAGCCTGGGTTTGAAAACCTCTGGGGATAAAGCACCATGATTTCAGGAATCAGGATGTTCCTGTTTCATAACTCGTGGCCAAGAAATTCCTCCTTATTTCAAGTTTGGGTCTTTCTCTGTAAAACTCCCACTCAGTGGTTCCTGTCGTACCTTTGGGCCTTACAGAGAATAAATCCACAGCTTCTTTCCTGTGATAGCCTGAGAAACACGGGAAGAGGGCTGTCACGTCTCAACCAGACTGAGGTCTATTGAGCTTATCAAGTACCTCTAATTAGATTTATGCTATGATTTAAAGGAGATGAAATATCACGTAGCTTATGGCACTTATTAAAAGATTACATAAATTAAAATGAAGTTAATGCTTTGAAAACATTCTTCCAGCTTGAATGAATTTTTAAATATTCTATATTTTTAGGTGTCAGTTGGAGATAGACTTGAAAATAGAAAGAGAATGGAGACAAACCATGGAAGAGGACCTTCAAAAGGAAAAAGAAAGTACTTGTTTTCTACAAACAGAGACTCAGCAAATCATTACACTTAAAAAAGTAATTTCTCAAAAACTTGAATCCAGATTAAAAACAATAGAGGGACAGGGTAGACCAGAAAGTGACTTTGCACATTTCATGAGGTGGGTGTGAGGGGATCTGGGTGAAGGGCCATAAGGCTGACATACAATCAGGTGGGCTGTGGGGACCTCCAGAGTGGTAGCTGGCAGAACAGCTTTTTTGCCTGAAAGCTTCCCTTGATAGAGGCTGCAGACATGGAAAATGTGGAAAACTGGGTCTTTGTGATGGCAAGCGAAGATGTTATTTTCAATCATTTATACATGGGTGGGGGATGGGAAAGGAGGGGAATTATGATCGGGACCATGATCCTGATGCCTAATATTCACTAAATGGTCATTTATCAGGTGAGTTGATAAATTTTGTTTAGGAGTCGGGCTTTTCTTTCACCCAGAGGTGCAAATGAAATTGCATTCATCAAATGTGAATATTCAGAAATAGTATACTTTTCTAAGCCTTCACATTAACGATCAGTGCGTATTAGCATTTCCTTCTAGCTTTAGATATTTTACAGAATTAATGTGGGATTCTTAATTTTCATATATTGGCATCATGTGGGGGGCCATTAAAAACAAATATGGCTGCAACTGCACGATCGAAGCCTAGTCATGTGATGAGAGCCATCTTGACTTTTTCAGATAGTCCCTGCATATAGTCTGTTATCTGTCCATTACTTTTGGGCTGTGATTCACAGAAGCTGAGTTTGCTCAAACAGGAATGCTCTCAGTTGGGAGTTTGCTCAAACTGGGATGCATTCCTGGAACTTATTTTATTGCTATATCTACCTCTAAAAATTCTCATGTTCTGTTCCTTAGCTTGAGCAAAGTTGTCATCATTTTATCCTTCCTTTTTAAAAAAAAATTCATTTGTTTTTTTGCTCCAACCGCCTTGCTTTTTACGTGTTATGACTAAGAGTACAATGGCTCTCTGATGAGGATTCTGCATACAAGGAACACGTGTATCTGAAAAGCATGGTAGGAGATTGGTCTTATTGAAAGACGTATTTTATGTTTAGCTGTCCACAGTGCAAAGTAAACATTTCTGTTGAGTTACATGGAAGTTATGGTTATCTGTCTGTCTGTCTATCTAATAATCTATCTCTGTCCGTCCACCCACCCATGTATCTCAGCATTTGATAACTCAGAATCATTGTCTTGGAATAAAGATAAATCACTTGCTTTTTTTCTGGATTTGAAGACTCAGGGTGCTGGCTGAAGATATTTCAAATCACTCCCTAGAAACAATTGTGCCTCAGTTCAGACGCTTTTCCTATTTTCATCTATCCCAATGCTTTTCAACCTTGGCAAATTTAAGACACGTGAACTTCAGTTCCCAGAATTTTGCAGTCAGCATACTGGCTGGAGAATTCTGGGAGTTGAAATCCACACATCTTAAACTTGTCAAAGTTGAAAAACATGACCTATCTGACATAAAATGAATCCTTATTCCTTCACTGCCTCTGAATAATAGTTTGCGGGTATCGATATGTGATAATCCAGCTTTCATTGAGTGCCTATTTGAATCAACGAAATGCCTGATGTACTTTTCTCAATGTCAAATATTATCGTCTTTATGTATCAATTAATTATGTTTGTTTCTATTTAAGGAATTCCTAAAATTGCAGGGAAAAAACAAGCAGTTGAGAAATCTTTGTCATGATCAAGAAGAAGCTCTCCAAGAACTAGCCGGCAAACTTAGCGAGTAATTTTCCTTTTTTTTTTTTTTTTTTAAAAAGGGAAGAGGCAATAGGGAAATAAGGGAAGTAGCCCAATGTGGAATGGACTAATTAGGAATCATTTATAATTTAAGCATTTCATATTCTGTTGCAGGGGTGGGCAACTTTATGACCTGTGGATTCCCAGATTCCTGAGCTAGCATAGTTGCCCACTCCTGCTCCATTGGCACACGACATATATTCAGACCGTTGTGTATGTTAACAGCCAAGTCATCTTGCTAGGTAGCTAGATCTTCAGAAGCTTCCATGGGCAGAAGATGTCACATATATACCTACTGTACTTGTGCGGGAGAAGAAAGTATGTTTTCCAGGTATTACTGAACCTATGAATTTAATTCAACCCATGAATTTAATGTACAGTTTATACAGCCCATCAAACCCTCAGAAGACTAGTGTTATTTCAAGTAACAAAGAATTCAGCCTCAGAATTTCAGAACTGAATTAGTTTATTGATACATATTATAAAGAAACAGTAAAAATAAGATGGTCTAAGGAAAAATTACTTTGAAAGCACCAAACCACCTTTGCTTGTTTTTTTTTACTTGCAAGATATCTAGTGTGAGTGGGATTTACTTCTGAATGGTCCCACAGTTAAGATTGGACAGACAGTAAGATACTTTTATTTCACATCTTGATGTTACTGAGCTTTCATTTTGAATTCTTTAGTGTGTCTGAATCCTAAATTACAGTTTAAATATTAAAGTAACCAGAACCTCCAGCAGTTTTTCACCACAAAAATGAACAAGTACTTATTTAAATAAAACAGGTAGAGAAATAAATTCATAAAGTATTATAGGAATAATGAATATACAAATTCTGAAAACAAAGCCAGGTTCTTCATTTCCCTTCAAATCAAACTACCAATGAATTAGGTCACTTAAAGGAATTCTAGGTTTCAGTGTACCTTGTAGTTGCAATCAGATAAAAGCAAACAATTAAGTGTGGTAACTATATTAGGTGTTATGGTCTCAAAAAAATAAAATACATCACTTTCAAAATCTAGAATCTCTTTGTAAGATTTCCCAAGAAAAGAAAAACAATTTTGTTTCCTGCCCCCAAGTATTCTGAGCTTTTTTTTTATTGATCAGAGGAATAGTCAACTTTTTAAGCCACCGTTTTCATATAGCCAGTTTTTTAGTTAGGAAATGTTTAACTAGTCATTTTTCATTTGAATTGTCGGCAGGCAGCATCCAACTTCATGTCTAAAACTGCAGTTGTTGCTCAGTGCTGCCAGTTTCTTGCATTATATTCCTGAGCTGCTAAGAATGTTGTTTCTAGTTCGTTAATAGGAAGTGTCCTCATCATAGCTTTTCTCTTTGATACCATCCATAGGCTCAGGATCTTTGTCTCTTCAAACATTAGTGTGACATTTCTTCCCAGTAGCGTTTCCATTGCCATGAGTATTGTAAACCTCCAAGAGTTTAAATGTTGGGGTATATAATTACCCTTTTATTTTCAATATTTGAAGGCTGCCTCTGGTGGATGTGAGGTAGTTTAATATAAATAGAACCATACAAATAAATAGGAGTCCCTTACTTATATTGCCCTTAATTTCTAAATCATGTCTTCTCTTTAGATCAAAGCTTAAAATAGAAGACATAAAAGAAGCAAACAAAACACTTCAGGTTAGTAATATTTGGGGTGGTAACCGATATCCCGAGTTGGTTCTTTCATTAATTTCAAGTATTAGTTTCTGTGCCTTAAGCTTACAGCTTCCTTTATAAATTGGAGCATAAAGTGTCTATTGTTACTGTGCATTTGGGCTCTATTCCAACATGTACAAAATATTCTCAATTTGAGGTATGTTGGTCTGATGTTACCAGAAATATTCCTGTGCTACTCCAGAAGCATTGGGAGGTTTACGCGGGTGTTTCAATTTTTCTAGAAGAGTATCTTAACTTTCAGTTAAGATGGGAACACCCATTTCTAATTTTAAATGTTTTGGTATATCTTTAATTTTGTTCCTAGCTTTGTTTTTTCATTTTTAAAAATGCTATTTCAGTATATTTCAGATGAGCATTAACAAATTCACACATTAACTTTTGCAGTTAAGTCCATTCCCTTTCTCTGAACTTAAAACTCGTGTTTTAAAGAGTACAATTTCTACTGAAAGATTTCTGATCTGTTTAGGAAAGGCTTACTCTGCAAATTGTTGCCCTTTGATAAATCCTGAATGGCTTGTAACAAAACAATAGTTTTTGCACCTGCAGTGGTTCAATTCAGATAGAATCTTTTCTCCTCACTAGGGCCTGGTCTGGTTGAAGGACAAAGAAGCTACTCACTGCAAATTATGTGAAAAAGAATTTTCTCTTTCCAAGAGGAAGGTGAGTTTATATTAAACATTTCATTAATTAAAAATGATAAAAACCCAGAAATGTATCAAGTGCCAGAAGATGTACTGCTCATTATATGCAGTAAATTTTATCAATTGCTATGAATTGGACATATTTCCAAACACATTAGATGGACATTTTTATCAGTCATTTGGCTTGCTCAGTTTTTTCTGAAAATATGCTATAGAAATTTTAGGGTAGCTGTTTTACCAGTTCTGTACGTAGCAGTCAATAAATTGTAATGATGTAATGATTTTCCAAATAATATATCTTCAAGGTTTGGTACAGAACATATATTTTTACCCACAAAAATAGGTATCTAGTAGACCTAAGTTATCATTGGTTACTTATTGATTAGTACACAAATTATATTGGTATTAAAATCTTTTTTTTTTTAAATTTAGCATCATTGTAGAAATTGTGGTGAGATTTTCTGCAATGCCTGCTCAGACAACGAGTTGCCTTTGCCATCTTCACCAAAGCCGGTTCGCGTCTGCGACTTCTGTCATGCACTACTCATACAAAGGTGTTCTTCCAATATGCCCTAAGTCTTCTGCAGAAGTTATAAGACGTTCTCACCGATTAGGAGTGCTGTCGTGTCGGCTGCTTATACATGTTACTACAATTCCAGCTTAATGCCCTTGATGTCAAAATAATGGAAACACTTGTCACTGCATCTTTGTGCCATTGTTCTTGCAGTGCCAGAATCAGTCTTGTTTTGTACAGTTGTGCTGAGGTAATGATCGAAATGCATCTGCTTTGCAGTTCTGTTTCTGCTGTTTTATGTTGTCAGAGGGCTATTCTAGTGTATGGTGCGGAATTGACTTTGTAATGAAAGCTTTCCGCTGAGAACAGGGAAGCTGAGATTGGAGTTGGATATGTTTACATCAACTGCACTATTTGTGTAGCTTGGTGTCCTCCCTGACACTTCTACTGAAAAAGCAGTTGCTTATGTGTGAACAAAGTTGAATTAGGCAAATTATAAACAAATATATATATTTGTTCAGGTGGCAGAACTCGGTTATTTTCTCCGGTGTTTCTACAATCTTTTCAAATACAAGTTGGCCTCTGATTCCAGCTTCTTGGCAACAGTTTATGCAGGTTTATATTGAATGTAGTAGGTAGGAGTTGGAGGATCTAGTTTAGTTTAGCAAGATGGAAGGGTTTGCATCTCATGGGGAGATTCATGTTCAGGATCCATCTAGAACAGACAGCTCAGGGCTGAAAGATTTCCCTTCGGAGGTTCAGATGAGAAAGGTTAGGGAGAGAAGGATCTCTTATAGTGTTAAACTTCTGGAATCAAAACCCATGGTTAACTTCCCCAACCGGTTAACATGCAGCACTTACAACAGTTGCAAAATAATCCTTTATATATCAAGCAGGCACACTTGAGGGATGTCTCTTTCCTATACAGTGGTTGTTAGACAAGTGATGCCACATAAAAAGATTTGCAGAGTAGTAACTAGATGAGTTCTCCATATATTGTATAAGATTGGAGTAGATTTGCAAAAAGAATGTATCTTAAAAATTGTCTCCAAGAACTCATTTTAGAGACAAGCCTAGCTGGACTTTTTGTATAGAGCTTTTATACTTATGCACAAACTATTTGCACTTCTTTTTAATGTAAACTTAAGTTATTCGAAATGATCTATAAGGAATATAAATTACAAAATAGCAGATTGCCAAATGAATTGTTAACAGAACAGACCAGGATAGTGTTGCTTTTATTTGTCTTGTAGGAAAGTGAAAGAGATTCCTTATTTAAGTAAACTTTTTGGAAAACCACCGTATCTAACATTTTACTTGAAAAATGGAGGGTGTAATAAAAAGAAATGGTAGTCTTGTCGTTTCTAATAGATGTTGAGAGCAGTTTTTAATGTGAAAGTATTACCTATTCAAAAGTTATGCATTTTTCCTTTGATCTAAACCAGGGCTGTCAAACTCATGCCCTGGATGTGTCACATGCTGGCCATGCCCAGTTTAGCGAAGGGGAAGAGTCCCGATATGTTATGTGACACCGTGAGTTTGACACCCCGATCCACCCCTTTTTGAATCTTCCTCTTTGATTCCTCTTCCATAACTGGGTGCCTTCCAGCTGTATTAAAAACATATGGAGTTGCAATACAAGATCAGTACAGGATCCATGAAAGGCAAATATAACTGCCGAGTCAATCAAATTTGATGGTGATGTGCTGTTCTGTAACTTTAATTAGTTTTCAATATTTAAGGGATATTATCTAAAGCAGGGGTGTCAAACTCGCGGCATCACATTGCCGTCACGTGATGTATTGCAACTTTTCCCTTCGCTAAAATGGGGTGGGCGTGGCCAATGTGTGACGCATCCAACCCACACGCCACAAGTTTGACACCCCTGATCCTAAACGTAACCTTTTATAGGTTTGATATAGTACAAGAAATTACTGGGGAACTCCCTGTCTGTAAAAAGCTGTTGGCGGTAGAACCAGGCAACCACATGAATTGTTGAGTTCTCAGTTATGAGAGGCTGGATTCTTAGCACTGTCTGGAGAATTCTGGGAGTTGAAGGCCACACTTCCTAGCTGCTGAGGCTGGGAAACTATTTTACTGGATCATTCACTGAGCAGGACTCTTTTAGCGGAGAAAGGTAATTTTCAGCTTGACAATTCTGAAATTCTTCTTATCAAAATGTCAAAGTAAGCCTTAACCATACAACTGATTTTCTAATGTTCTAATAATTACAAGCTCATGAGTTATTAAATAACACATGATCTTTTATCATTCCCCGCTTCCTGTATCAGCTGTGAGATGGTTGAATTTTACTGCTTAATCAGCAGGGCTGAAGTGATTCAGATTCAATTCCCAAATTGTGGTTTGGACATGACACTTGTCACAATTCTTTAAATATGTTCTCTCGTGAGTTTGCAAGGAAGGTACAATACAAAAGACACACACACACATAATTGCAGACAGGCTCTGAAATTTGGGGAACTAATTCCAAGTGAGTAATTTTACTGACTGTAAAATCGGCTCCTCTTCAATTTCAGGTGATAAATTTGGTCCAAACTCAAAATCTTGAAGAAATATGAGCTTATAATCTTGATCAAATTTCATTTGATTATCCATTTCTTATGTACAAATTTTGTCTAAGACCAAGCTGTTAATTTCTGTGGTGGAAAATGCTAACATTTTAAACTGATTGCATATTTTGTAATATTTTGATATATTTTTTTTACTTTTTTAAAAAGCAGAGTTTCAGAGTTGACTACTACAGGTTTTCAGTCCAATACCAGGAAGTCCTTGGGTCCGAGAGTCCTTAAAGACATAAAGCAATGCATTCTGGGTCTAGACTTAGTGGGGAGCAGAATTTCTTACTGGTGTTTGGAAAAGAGTTATTTACACCACATTCTCAACTGTCCTTCACAAGGTAGTTGTTTTAGGCTTTCTAGGCTTAATGCCAAGTTATCAAGATTTCTGGAAAGGAAGCCTAGCAAACTTTTCTTCCCTTAAAGAATTGCTTGGAGGGTGTCATTCGCTCATCATCATACATACTATTGTGCCATACATGATGCTCTGAATTAATATCACCGTTTCTTATAATTTACTCGAATTGTGTCATGGAACATACACCATCAGCTACTAAATTCTTAGAAATCTCAAAAGAAAGTAGTGTTCGGTCACAATTGCTGAAAGAAACACTGGGTAACTATATAATTATATCTAATAATTCTGATATTGTTCCATGTCAGAAAGTCTTTTAGCATTTTGCTTTATTATGTGTTTGGTGTTTGGTATTTTACATGAAATTTTGGTCAATGACCATAAATAAAATTTGGTTAATTTAAAATACAAGTGTTTGTAAACATTGGAAAAAATATTCAACATCTTTCAGCTTGTCCTGGTGATGCTCAAATCATTCACTTTGTTGTTATGCACTTGGTACACATGTTACTGCTTGTGTAATAGCAGTTGATGCACACATATTTCCATTAAATAAAAAGCAATTCTTCCCAGTAACTTTGGGAAACATTTATAACAGCTATACTGGTCCCATGTGACCAGAAGGTATATAGCACTAATGTTTACAAAAAGTAATCTTATTAAGGGACTGGTAGGATTTTTATAAATCATGCTAATGCCACAACATGGTAAGAAATCTTGATGTAGAAAATAACAGTCTTCCATAGAGACACTGACACTCTGAATGTGTGAGAACCTGATTCAATTGCATAATCTTAGAATGCACTCCTATTTAGAATGAAGAGTGAAACTGATGCTAAGATGATCCATCCCACTTGCCTCTTTTGAGCCAAAGAATCAATATATTAGTTACCAGAGGCTTACATAATGAAGTCCTTGCTTTGATGGCCACATCATTATGAATCTGACTGCATGATCCTGTTAATACACACTACCCTCTGTACACTTCTTGTAATAACAAATGCCTTAAACAGTGTCTACTTTGGGACACAGTTGAAAAAAAGTTTGCAGAAAACAACTGGAATGGCAGGACAATGGGGATGATTAGGGACTGGAAAGAAGCCTTAGGAGATGTCAAGAGAGCTTTTCAAGTGCCTCATGGAGTACGCCAAGCTTAGTAATTCAGAGGCAGATGCCATTTGAATGTTAGGGTTTTTTCTAACACTTAATAAGGAGGCTCCTTATTAAGGCTCCTATTTGCTCACTGTATTCAAGCAAAGCTGTTTTAACCCTCCTTTTGATCCAACACTATAGAGGAAAAAAGGCATAATTTAGTTTTTATGATAAAACTAGTGATGTTAATACTGTAAGGATGGTTTACTATATAAGGACTACAGTACTTCAATATATAGCCTCCCTAAAATTAATATTAATTTTAAAA
Organism: Oxyrhabdium leporinum; assembly: GCA_032468155.1. NCBI lineage: Eukaryota > Metazoa > Chordata > Lepidosauria > Squamata > Cyclocoridae > Oxyrhabdium > Oxyrhabdium leporinum. The sequence continues at coordinate 165,922 of JANHFL010003002.1, read as the reverse complement.
TATTAAAATTAATTTTGCTAAACACCTAGTACGTTTCTTGGAAAACACAGTGGATTATAAATGTAAAAATGAAAATGAAAATGAAATTGAGTAAAGCTTACTAAAATCATGGATCTCACCTTTGTTTTTCCTATTTCACTTATTCTGTAAAACTGTTGAGGATCCTAAGATTTTGCAAACAGGAAAGTGTATCTTCAGAATCAAATATGGCTATTAAGACACACGTGGCTGCTGTCCGTATAAACTTTACTGAGAATAAAACTTATCTACAAATTAACATTTTTAGCTTTGGAATAATAGTATTGAATATAAATTTGTATCATCTATTTTTCTATGACCCACGAAATTCTCATACTTATCTCTCTATTGAGCATCAAGCCTTGATACAAATATGCTCAACCAAAAGAGCATTCCTTATGGATCTAAATTACTTGCATTTTTAGTATAAACCTAAAAAAGTGTTTCTTTTATACAGTTTTGTACAAAATAGGAAAGATTAAAATTTGCATTGTTTGCCCTTCAATTAGATAAATTGACACAACACGTCCTAGAATGAAATCTATTTTGCTATCTCCCACAAGACATTTATTACATACATAACATTACTAGCAAAAACAGGCAACAAACTTTCAATTTATCACATTTGACAAATTATTCTGAAGAATCTGGAGGACAAGCAATTAAAACAAAAAATCTCCTTGAATATTAGTACCTTTTCTTCAAAACACAGAAAATGCTTAAGTGACTAAACAGTATTTCATCCAAACAATCTTACATATTAAAAATGCAAAGCAACAGGACTACTTATGTAATCTGTCAGATTTTTAGATGGAAATGTTATTGGTTGCCAGATTGGCCACACAATCCTTACATGGGTATCTTCACAGCAATAGAAATGGCATCCTTAAGTCAATTATTTTATTTTTAAGAACTGTAACAGTTACTTCTCTATCAATGTTACCATAGTCAATAGCTTTCTGCTTTTCTCCCATATCTTTCTCATATACTATCTATTAATAACTTATCTCAAACTTTAATTGCCAAGAAAACAAAGTGAAGATTCAGACCATGTTTTCTATCAATATATTTTAAATATTATGAAAATGCTGACATACACATAGCTCGACAGCATGTGTAGCAGTTGTGCATTAGGTCATTCCAGAATTTTAACACATGGCCTTCATGTCCCACACTATTTTCAGACATTCTTCCATTAGTTTTCATTGAATTAGTTTTCATTGACAATTTATTAACACTTAACACTTGCTTTCATTCCAAACCTCAACAAATGTAACATGAACCTGATGGTTATTTCATTTCATAGATGTAGAATCAATAATGTAATCTTCCAGTACAACTGCTTGTAATGAACCAAATCTCTTAAACAAAATCCTAGGATATGCAACAATCTTCAGGAGGAGCTAGTATAAAAACTATCAACATCAGTGGTTTGAATATAAAAAATTTATTTAAAGTCAGAGTATGCAACAAATAAAACCTACAGAAAACAGATTTCCCCATCACAATCTGATGCTTACCAAATAATGGGAAAACACATTCCTTCAGTCATTATAAAGTTTTCAATACAAAAGAAATTTAAGTTTTGTAAGAAAGCCTAGTAGACCAAGTACTGTTTCCTTCCAACACGCTTTGGAGACACAATGACACTCTTCAATACATTCCACGCCAGCCACCTCCTCCCATGTTGCCTTGCCCGTAATATCCACCACTATTTCCGCTGCCACGACCTACAAAATAACCGCAACACTTTTATTCCTGTAGTTAGTATCGTTTAAACTTTATATCCACCTATACGAATGTAAGAAATCTTACCACCCTTATGATGCCACTCATGCCTTCCGAGCATGAATGCATTCTAACTTCTTCATGCAATGCAATGTACTGGGGGAGATTAAAACCAGTATCTTAATATTAAACAAAACAAAACAAAACCTTACCATAGCCACCCAATCCATCAGGAGTACCATATCCTCCAGTGTAACTGCTGCCCATTCCCATTCTTCCAACGGAACCATAACCACCTTGCTCTGGAAAAGAGCAGCTACCATTAGTCTCTAGAAATCCTATACAAACTGAAATCGAATTAAAAATCTGAAATTAAACCTACCCATGGCATCTCTGCCATAGCCACCCATTCCAGAACCGCCTCCAGCAGTTGAATTGAGGAATAGCTCGATGTATCGATGTTCTTTAAAAAAATAAAAAGCTTACTCCCATAAATGCAAGTGTTACAATTACCTGTATAAAATCAAGGGAAAGTATACAAAACTTCAGACATATTTACTGTAACTTACGCATATGGTTTTTATCTTTAGACATGGCAGCCACTGCATCTTCATGTGTCATAAATTCCACATCAGCCTCCCCAGTTGCTCTTCCATCTGCTCCAATGTCAATATGAACCCTTATAGGAGTCAGTGGTGAGAAAAACTAAAAGAAAGCAGTAAGTTAATACTCCTCAAATTTAACCCATTATTTTAAGTCTGTCATGTCCACGATGCACAGTTGTGTAAAATAAATCACACTTCTACCATGCATATGCGTTTTACAGTACAAATCTTGATTTTGCGGATCCATTAGTTATTATTATGAAATCCCTTAGAGTTGGGTAGCCAATAAATTAAAACAAACTGACTGGGAAAGTCTTGATTAGAGTACATGACAGTTTTACAGCATATAACGTCTTTAATATACAACAGCATATGTAATTATTCCCTTAGTTGCCTTTTGTGTACATAAAAATGTAAAAAATGTGCTACTGCTTTGGGTCGTATATCTGTAAACCATACACTGGAATGATGTTGAAATATCAAGCAGAAGTAACTGAGCTGATATAGATTAAGTATTTGGAGTACAAATTCTTATGGACAAGCCAGTGTTTTGGTTACTGTTTACTTTGTCTTCTATTAAGACTGTAGGCCCATAATAGCTCAATTATACTTCTTATGATTACATTTTGTTAGTATGATGTCAATAATATTTACATTTTTACATTTAACCTGCAGTTATTTTCAAATCAAAATATTCTTCTTCTTCTATAAGTATACCGGCTACAATTAGCAGGTCCCATTCCAGTCTTCTCCCTGATTTACCTATCTATTATACTGTTGCTACTGTTTAACATCCTTCCCACTAAGCCACTAAAGACTGATTTATATTACGGCCACCCCTTTTATAAGCTTGCCTTCATTTGAAGATTTCCAGCTCCATTGGCAAGAAAAATACAAATTCATCAGCATAGAAGAATCACGCAACTTAAGAGTTCTTAAACTTTTTAAACTAACATAGATTGCAATGGCTAAAAGAAATTGAATAATAGTGATAACAATTATAGTAAGTTCTTATATTTGTTATTAGAAATTCTCTAATTTTGACTACAGTATTTGTAATTTATATGCATATCATTTTAATTGTAATAAAATAAAAAAAAATTATTATCAGATTTACTAACCTTTTTGAATACTTTTGTCAGAGAAGATGGGGATATAAATCAAATACTGGGTGTTTTTTTTTCTTTTGCATTTTTTTTCTCCTTCTGTTTAATTATATAAAATATCCCCTCTCCAAGGGGAATTCTAACATGAAATGTGCACTTCAATTACTTTCAAATACCACTAGGCATTCAATTACTAAAAGTAATACACATATTTAATAACCTTAATTTATGTGTTTTTTTAAATTCTTGATACTTTAAAACACTTGAATCTGATTCCAGATGTGAAACTTTTCATCTCTTGGGAACCCCCACCCACCCACACGCTTGTTTCAGCTAGAAATATTTTCAACAATACTCACATTAGCAATATCATTTTCAGTGGCTCGAAAAGGTAAACCTCTCATGTGAACAAAATGACCACCATGGAAACCTGAACTTGCATCTCCTGCTCCGCCATAGCCATGGCCTCCCATTCCTAAAAGCAAAACAGGTCCATGAAGGCATAACTGACTCTTGACTGAGAATATGTGCTGCCTCCTCGAAAAAAGTAAACTACAATTGCAGTACCGTAAGCGAGCCAATCAGTTCCTGTACTAACAATAGAACTAGAGACAGTGCACACCATTTCTTGTATCCAACTGTTTATAAACAGGATACTGAAAATATCAAAGCAATAGCCCTATCTCTAGCTGAGTCTACAATAGACAGCTGAACAACACGGTAACATTTTTCTTACCTCTCCCATCTCTCATTCTGTCATCATAGCCATCATTTCCATAGGCATAATTGTTATAGCCACCATACTCATCAAAGCCACCATATCCTGTGAGATTTAAGAGGGGGACAGACTGTGAAGAGTCTTTAAACACCAAAAAGGATGTTAGCTTAGTGCATAGAACCAAACTGATTTGATATGAAATACAAACATTTCTATGTAGACATAACAGGCTCAAAGACATGCAAACCAAGTTTCACTCGTATTTAAAATCTCATTTCAGATGCCTCTCCATATCTTTTCAATCTCAAATCATATGGCTGGTATAAACAAAGTGAAAGATAGCCAGGTTTCAGACTTGATAGGTATTATTACTACTGTCATTTCTGTATTTCTTGACAAAATGTCAGGAACATGAAAATGACAAGAGCCTGTGGTCATTAGATACACATACCACCGTCATATCCACCATCTCCTCGATGGATTCTGTCATACATACTTCCACGCCCAGCTCCATAATAACCCCCTCTTCCTCCCATTGGTCTATCATATGGTCCGGGTCGCTGTCCCATCATTCTTCGGGGTGGATCATAGAATCCTCGGATTTCACTCCTACTACTTTTGAAGATCTCAATATATCTGAGTAAAAAAAGATTTACAATGTACAAATGTAAGAATACAGATATATAACACTTGGAAAAAATATAATAACTGCACATTTTTAAAATTTTAAATCTAGATATAGCATTGAAGGCAAGTGAACACTTTTTTCTAGTGTCACTTTTAGGATTTAGGATATTAAATGCAAAAGCAAGCAGTTCTGTGATTTACTTTACTGACTAAAAATTCTAACTGCAAATTAAATACAGCAAATCTCTGTACCACACTCCCCCCTGCCCCAGTAAAAAGTTCTTTGAAACAAATCTGGCTATTGTAGAACACCCTCCACAAAAAAACAAACAAACAAAACTAGCCCAATTTTAGCAAGCTACGTATTATTATCAATCCCCCTCCCACCACATCTATTTTACTCCCAGTTACTTAGGGTGTTTTTGTTAAAAAAATAGCCAGTTGATTTATGTACCCCAGCCCCCCAAAAGCAATTCTGACCCCCAACCCCCACAAAAGATTTACCATCCCAAACTCTCCATCCCCACCTGTGCCCTATTCTTTCCTTGTGTTTCCCCAGAGCTTTTTCTGCTATCTCCTTTGAAGCAAACTGCACGAAGGCCTCCCCTGTGCTTCTCCCCTGGTAGTCCAGCGTCAATGTTATCCCATTTGGCACGATTTCCAACCCTTTAACCCAAGGACAAATAACCCCATCAAGGGGAAGAGTGTTAAAGTCTGAAACATTCCCATCTGTAGAAAATACTTAAAGCAAATCTACACAAATGCAAGAAAATAGCTTAGCTTCCCCCCAACCCAAATACACAGGCTAAAGAGTTTTCATTTAGACATTGTATTACTGTCTCTTTGTTCAGATTACACAGCAACAGCTACATCACAAAGAACCCACCTATACTGCATGATGTCATAACTACATACTCCAAATTCTGACTCCTAATAGGCTATCTAAATGTGTAAATTTTTATCCTGCCAATGCAAACTCTTTACTTTTTAGTAGTTTTAACAAAGAATACCAACATTAGTAATCTAAATTTTAAAGACTGATTCCCCCTCCCCCAAGAATACTAATAAAATTTTAAGCTGATTCAAATATCAATCTTGCAGACATAGAAACACTGAAAGTCACTTGACATTAACACTAGAGCTACCTTGAAAGAACTGAACGATCTCCTCCTTGCTGCAGCCAAATGGCAGACCACGCAATCGTACTGTTCCATCACTAGATGAATCATTTGGACCATTATGTTTCCCAGCCCAGTCCATTTTGCTGTTTAAAATCAAACACCATAAAAAACATAAACAGCAAATTTAGCATTTGAGAATGACGATTCACCCCCAACCCCTTCCTAAGCAGGACTGTATACATTAGAAACATCTTGAACTTTTAAAAAAATGCAACAACTGCTCAGAGTATAATGCTGTGATAATTTACAACTGCCATTGTCTTGAACTCATACAGAACTAGCATGACCTGCTCATGCAACCTGCCACATAACTATTCTCAAGACCTCGACTGATAGGCATCTATCTATGAAGACAAAGTCTACTACTGAATACTTCGTTCCTCCCTCTCACATTTGCCCAGCCATTTCAATACACATATTCAATCACTGCAAAGGGCACTATTTTTAAATTCATACTACTGCAGGCCAGTGAAGCCACAGCAAATTGTTTCCTAAAAATACATATGAAATAAATGCATGCTTCTCAACCCGCATACAAATCTCATGGGTGTTCATTCCAATGCCAGCTACAAGGGCCAAGGCAGCAGTCCTACAGGGCTTAGGACTAGAATTTTCACAATTAAATAAATGGAAAGACAGTCAAACAACTAATTCTGGGAGCAGAAGTTGACAGATAAAAGATAACATTAAGCTAACAGGGGAAGGGAATTGAATTAGATTGTGTGCACAAGAGGCTGCATTATCCCAGCAACATAAAACACCAGCAAAATAGAAAAGCAAGGTTCATGGGTTTTTTTAAATTCATTGAAAATGTAAGGTGTAAATGCAAAGTAATACTCAGTGGTCTGTATGGGAGTATGTCTACGCATAGTGTGTACATAGAATGTAAAAACTGCACAAGTTGAGAGCCAGGAAGTACATTTAATGATACAATGGCTAGAAAATTCAAAGTACAATTCACATACCTGCAGACATTTCCTCCACTACAATTAGACTAGCATCCTTCCACTTTAATCTTACCCAAAGTAGAGTCTTTCCAAATATTTTGGATTATAGTTCCCAAAATAAAGCGTCTACAAATACTGTCTTTACAATTTTATTTATGAAGTGTTGGTTGGTGGGGTAGAACAATTTACTTTTGAGTTGAAGCTCCATCTACAACTACAGTAAGGAGTAGGTTTTTCTAACATTAAAGAAAAATTATAATGGGAAAAATATTCTGCTCTGAATAGTTGGTGCTTTATATCTCAGCTTATAATAGTTCGACCTTTTCCCATGCTAAAGTGGACTAGAGATATCAGAAAGAAAATGATATTCTTCGCGCACACATTTGGGGAGGGGAATTTCACAAAACGAGGAAAAATGGATTTGGTACACATACTAAAAACATTTCATAAGATTGCCACTTTAGTGAATTTTCTTGTAGAAAAAAATATCTCACTGCAATACACAGCATAAGATGTAACGACAATAAGAAAGAAGGAAAGGTAGCAGTACAAGAAGTTCATAATACTCTCACTACCTGACTAAATTAAAGCAGATTTTGCAGAGCCTGCTAAAGTCTGATTCTTTGGGCCTCATTTATATTACTCATAATGTTAATCCCACAAGTTCTTGGAGAACGGGGAAAATTTGAACAGAAAATTTGAACAAATCCTGGATTCTCTTTGCATCTACCAAGTTCCACACTATACCTAAATATTTTTATATTTCTTTAAAATATCCATCCATCCAAACATACTGCAAAGCAAAATGCTAGACTTAAACATTAGTTTGAGGTAACTGTTAAAGCTTAAGTGGAATGCCAATCTCAGCAGCTTACATTTTGAAACTAAAGTATCTATGACTGCCCACACCTTCTAAAGCCATCATACTAAAGTAACACATATTATCAGGTATTTTCCAGATTATAAAGGCTGGATACTATTTAGCTTTAGATAACAAAAGAGACACTTTAGAAATCTTCTCAGATTTCAACCCAAGTTTCCCGAAAGATTTTAAACTGTATTAAAATAGGAATGGAGAACTCAGGGAAAATTTTTATAGATTTTCTGACTGGAGTTGTCTGTTCCTATTTTATAAATGGAACCGTGTTTAATTAGGAAGACAGCAATTAGCATAAAAAGATACTAACTTTACCCATGTCAGTTATACTGTTCTCTAGTGCAATGGTTTATGGAAAAATTAGATGACAGTGCTACCTGCATTTCTACTACTTAGAAAATTTACAATGGAAAAATTACTTTACCAGAGACTTCCCTACAAATGCTTCTTTAAGACTCCCTACAATGTCTCTCACCTTACCTTATCACAAACAGCTATTTTACATGTTTAATTTCTCCTCAAATGCCCAGAGGCGGCAGCACGCTAAAAAAATCTGATTTTGTCACAGCACATGCCCTTGGAAAAAAAACACTAAATAAAGCACAGCCACAGCTAGTAAAAAGTTACCTGGTTTAGACTTCTTTTCACCAAAGCTCTGTGGAGGCCATGATTAACAAGTCTCTCCCAGCAGCTCATACATCCTAAGTCAACTGCACCAATTTTTATCCTCAATATCTTTAAGTTCAACTAAAACTGTGTCATAAAGTGTTGAAAGTTTTCCATTTGTTCAACTTGAATGGGAGCTTCACCATCAGAGCAAAATGCATTCTAAACATTATCTCTAAAGTTGATAAGCCGAACCAAGCAAAACAGCCAGGGATGGTCAAAGAAGGGGGAAACTTGGAGGAGCAAATGCCACTGGTAATACCAGAAGGAAATTGTGGATCTCCTTCTTCTGAAAGTATAGTCATTATGCAGTGCATAGTAGTGCAGAGCTTGCGAAAATGCATATTATATGCATGTAGTTATTCCAGAGGCTGCAGTCTCATTTTCTCTTCCTGAAAGTGAGATCTTCAAGTCTTTCTCAACAAAAACAAAGGTCACATTTCAACACACGCAGAGTGATTCTTAGGCTGGGCTTTTTCCAGGCAGTTTACACACTTAAAAGTAAATTCGAATCTCAGCTGAATCAACAGACTTTTCCTCAGGTTCTTTTCATAGAAGGCATAGGTGTTTTCACCGCAACATGACTTCCACAGACTTCCTCTTCCTTATACCAATCTCCCATTTCCAATACAAAGCTTGGAAAGAATAGCAAGAATAGTTTGGAACCAACTAGAGAATAGGATCTTTGGTAGAGCCTATGGCTTGATATTATCTCACAATCAACATGGTTCCAATTGATAATGTAGGAGATAACAGAACATCCCTTATTTTCCTATTGTTTTATCATTAGCAGAACCTTTAACTCTGCAAATGGAGGTTGAACACATTACTGGTTCTTAAGAGACCTTCACTAGAACATACAGACTTAATAGAACTTTGGGGTAATGCAATGTGTTATGTATTCTTAGACCAGCTTTGTAGCTTTCCAATACAGTATCTTAGTTAATAAAAACATCTCCATTGTTTATCAGAATAAGGGACCTAGATTCTTTTTACATGACCCATAGATGTAGACTTTTATTTTAAGAGACTGTTAATAAAGGAGAAATATTTAAAAGCACTTGAGAAAATTGAATTGTATGGCGAAGAAGTATATTATATACAGAATTTAACATGCATACTTATCTGAAAGAATTGTAATTATTCTACAACCAAAAAAAATCTATTTCAGCTCACCCAAATTAAACTGCTCTATTCCACCAACCAATTAAGAAAATCTGAAATAACTATGAAGTTTCATTCTGGAAGGTAGCAGAACATTTTACGCCAGTCCTGGGCATGGGATAATCATATTTGCTTTCACTGTGTTTTTACTAGTTCTTTTCAATAAAACCATGAGTTATTGATATACTGTACACACGCTCTCATACTCCAATTAAGACATTTCTCGCAATTAATATAGAACTGCAGCATTAAAGAAAGTCACTCCCTCTTTCCTGCTGTATAGGTTTAATCTCTTTGAGGCTAATACCTTTATTGCATTTAATTAGCAATGTACATTTAGAACATGTTCAAAACCCCAATTGTTTCACAAAATTAATTAGAAATATAATGAACAAAATAAAAATCAAAATGGCTAGCAAGATCATGTTACTTAACAAATCTGAAATTATTATTTTTTACTATCTCCACAACACACACATGAATTTTAGGCACGCTAAAATAAATACATTTACAATTTCCAATTCATTCATATTTTTCTTAATATAAAAAATGAGAATTAAAACATCAGAGTTATATTCTATTTATGTGGAACGAACAGTTGTTTTCCTGTTGAAGATTGCAATTCCTCTGGAACAATCTGTTGGGAACAAGCCAATGGTGGGGGCCAGAGTAAAAAAAACAACCCTCAAAAAACATCTCAAAAGTGCTTTTTCAAAAGGTAACTGGACTGCTTTTTCCATGAGGGGGAAGAACAAAATCATATTGTTTCTCATCCAAGAAATTTCAATTGTGATGACCAAAGACATCCATAGATGTTCCACAGACATCCAGACATCCATCCTGACCCTCCCTCTTTTCTTTCCTAAGCCACAAAGTCACTGAAGATATACAAACTCTTGCTCAAGAGTTGAACTTATCCTTTTTTGGCTACTAATGAATTAGTCTCAACTAAACAACACATACAGATGTTGTCAAAACCATTTACACTAAATCTGTGCTCACTTACCTGGAAGTAAGCAACACTGAACTCAATGGATATCACTTCTGTAAATGCACTTTACTGTATTTTTCCTGTAATTGTTTACTTCATCTAAACTTGATCACTAAAGACTTGTTATTTAGACAGTATATACAATTAGTTTTACTTACCAAATGCCACCATTTTGATCTATTTTATATCTACTAATTCAGTAAGATCTTGTATGTATTTGCCCAAAAAGAATTTCCAGTTTGTTCAATGAAGTTTATTCCCATGTTTAATATTATTTTAAACATCCAAACTTTATAGGTAGTCCTCAGCTTATGATAGGTCATTTAACAACTGTTCAGTGTTACAACAGCTTTGAAAAATGTGTTTTATGGCCTGTAAAGCACTTTGAGCAGTCATAAAATCTCATCATAATCAAATGACCACATTTCGGGCACTTGGCAACTGGCTCACACTTAAGACTGGTTGCAATACCCTGTGGTCACATGACTGGAACTTGTGGCTTTTTTGTTCAGTTTCCAGCATTTTCTGTGGTTTCCTGCAAAAAAATTACCCATTCAGAAGAATGGATTTTGGCTTATGACTGTAATTTGCTTGACACTATAAAAAGAGGTAAAAAAGGTAAAAAAAAACCTGGTCACATAAGTATCTGAACTTAGAATCAAAATTTTGGTGTCAATTGCATTTGTAAGCTAAGGACTATGTGTAAAACTTCTTGTACTTATTAAAAATAATTGCTTTTTTGTACTGTCAAACTTATATCTATAAAGTACTAAAGATCAAATTCTTGATATACTGATCAGTATTTTGAACTTCAGATTAAAACATGTAAAGTACCGTTGAACCATACATATAATAAATAATTTATGAAAATAAATTAAACTTTCCCATACATGTAAGCAGAGAAGGTGCCTCAGATTTAAAGGCACTTGGTGTGCCTTTTACTGAAATGACATTGTGCAATCGATGCAGGCTTTGAAAAATAGTTTACTATTTAATAGATTGCCTTAAAACTATCCTAATATAGGCACAATTAGATAAATCAATTATGTTATTATTTTAAATAATAAACTGGAAATTAGATTAGCTTCACTCCTCTTGATGTTCTGGTTTTGTCATGAGGCCGGAGATATATTTAGATGGCTCCACTATTGAGGTGGACCTACACATTCTCTTTCTGCTTCAGGCTTGTATAATTATAATTTTAGTTAACTTTTTAACTGTGTTATATATTTGCTGCTCTTTAATTATTGTACACTGCATGGCTATATAAATTTGATGAATAAATAAATTTGAAATATGGTAAATTGCCTAGAGCCAGGCAGCATAAACTTTTGGTAAATGTCCCTACAGGTTAATAGAAGGCCATGGACACAGTAGTCCTGCTTAAGCATTACCTTCTTGTGTTCAGTACAGTATGCAAGTATTTCTGCTTGAACTGGGTTCCAGCTTACATGTACTGCACACAAAGGTCTCTGCTAAAAACCACCACACTTAAGTGAGAGGCCCTAAATCAAGAAAGTGTCTCTTCGCTTACATCACCAATGTGATTAAAGGCAGAGACAATTCAAGTTCCTTTTCCTGACTTGCTGGAACGAACCCAGCTAAATATTTTTAGTCCTGCCATTTCTGAAACCCATTCAAAATTCAACCAAAGCAGCTATCTATCCACTTCACGTAATATTGGTGGTGGTTACATTGGTTACTATTCTTTTCCCCATTCCTGGTTTCAAAAGTGGCTTGAGCACAGCAATGACCTCGCTGAGTGGCCATTTACAATCAATAGCAGGGTCTTGTATCCGATTAACAAGACACAAAGCAGGCAAGGCCCTACCAATCCCTGTCGCTGGTCAGCACACAAATGCCACCTCTTGAATCTTAATCTCAACTGCTGTAACGCCCGAATCACCGCCATTAGTCCTACTGAGGCTTCACGGAAACTTTTCACGTTTTATACTCCGCGCTAGGGTATTCTGACCAAGCCCTGCCACCGACGGCATTTTTCCATTTCGTCAGTTCCAACTGACTCCAAGCCACCTTACTTCCGAGGAACTGCGATGCTTCAGGTTGTCAGAGAAACCAACTCTTCGCCTTCCAAACACAACTCTTCCAACTGGTCTTGAACCTTCCGCTACGCCGACCTCAGCGCGCAGGCGCACGAGCCCTCCGGGAGGAGTGGCACCGGAGAGGTGGTCCTCGGCGGAGGAGGGGTATCAATGGCGGAGGCGCACGCTGCTTTTGTCACGCTCCGGAGACCCGCTTCGCTGTCTTCGTCTTTCCTCCACTCGGGCTCGCTCTACCGAGAGCTGCCCTCGCCCCTTCAAGTAGCGGCGGCTGCAGCCGGCAAGAGGCAACGCGATACCGTTACAGCAGGCGAGGGAACCCTTCGCACAGGCGCCGCGACCGCCCCCAACCCTGCTGTGGCCGTCACGTTAAAAATGGCGGCCGAGAGCAAAACCCTGCCAAACGTTCCCGCGCGCGTGCGCACGGCGCCGTTTAACCCTTTCTTTCTCCCCTTCCCCCTCCCTCTCTTCCCCCCTCCCCGCCCAAGGAGTTCACCCGTTTCTCAGGAGCGAGAAGGCGGGTCCGCCCACCTCGGCTCTCCTTTCTCCCGACATATCGGGACAAGTTGCCTGGTCGCTTCCCGCCACCCACTCACCGGCAACACCTCACCCACTTCCCCAGGCGATCGGCCCAAACGGCTGCGCGGAACTCCCCACAAAGAACAAGGAAGCGCTTAACCGACGGCCGACTAACAAGCTACGCAGCTGAGGCAGACAGGATGGCGTCGTAGGCGCGCGTATCGCGAGGACTCCCGTCGCCTAGCGGCGGAGATGGCGCATGCGCGGCGGGATGTCTGGCAAACGAGGGGACGCTTCGCGCGGGGGAGGAAACCGTCGACGAGGAAGGGGGGCGGGTACGCATGTGCAACGCTTCTACCGCGACGGTCTAAGATAACCAACAGTCTGGGCCGGTTTTCCCTTTTCCGCACAACTTAGGAAAAAGGAATACAGTACCACTCATTAAGCTCCTTGTCTCAGTGATCAAGCAAAGTTCCGTTAGAAAGCGCGGTAAAAAGTAAATTTTCCGTTAGCGCAATGTTTCTCAAAACCGGCAACTTTTAAGATGCGTAGACTTCAACTCCCAGAATTCTCGAGCTAGCCATGCTGTCTGGGGAATTCTGGGAGTTGAAGTCCATACTTCTTAAAGGTGCAGCTATTGAGAAATGTTGATCTAGGAAGTAAAAATGCCCGCTTCCAATCTTATTGTTGCCAGCATGTAAGGCACCAGCTGTTTAGATTTTATTTTTGTGTTGTTTTCAGTGAATCCTCCCAAACAGATGATTACAAGTCTGTTTTGATTTCCTGAACAGAGGATGTGCCAGTTTTCTGAAAAAAAATATCATACTCAGATTCTTCTATTTTTCAAGACCCAAATTAAGTTCTCTTTCTTTGCTGCTATTTAGGCAAATGGTAGGCAAGGTAAAAGCTATAGAATATACCTCATGTAGTGTCTTATGGAGTATTTTAATGTAGTATTCTGATTCTCATATCAGTTCTTTGAACTAGAACAAATTTTCCTATTTATCGATATCGATATAAAAGTAACTTAGTGGCAAATTCTTTTGCTCCATTATACAGTCACAAAACAACATCCCAGATTTGCTTTTTTCTTGTTGGTTTCAGCATATTTTATGTTTAGTCTAAATCTTTGTAATAATTGCTTGGTTTTAATTTTGTTACAATTCGATCTGAGAAGTTATGTATTTTGATGTTTACAGTTTCTAAACCTTCAATAAAGATAAATAAAAATGATACAATCAGATGTGTGAAAGGGTTAATAAAATATGATCAGACAAGTTTACCATTATATTTATCTGTATGTTATTTATCAATCATCAGATGGTATAACACATACATTCAGAAGCCATGTTATTTCATTATGTCTTTTTCTTTCAGCAATTGGGACTTACTTGGTGTGCAAATCACATTTACACACAATGTTCCAAAGTACAAGCAGTCTTTGACATACAACCATAATGGAGCATACAACCATTATGATTGTAAGTCCTGATGGTCATAAAGTGAGTCACTCAGATCACTGACCCATTTTATGACCATTCTTGCAGTGGTCGTTAAGAGAACATAGTAGTTGTAAAGGGAACACTGGTTGTTAAATGAACCCATGGTCATTAAGTGAACCCATTGTTTTCTATGGAAACCGTTTTTCTTGAAAAATGGAAGTTAATGCCAATCTTCAAAAATATATATATATATCAAACATCATTTGACAGCAGGATGCTGAAAATGGCCATAAATGTGGGCCAGTTGCTGAGCACCTGACATATGGTCTCGTGTGGGGTGGGGTGGGGGCCAGCCATTGATACTTTGGAACTGGGTTGTAAGTACCTTTGGAGTGGTCTATTATAACTTCAAATGGTCGGTAAGCAACCAGTTGTAAGTCGAGGACTATCAGTATGACAGAACACTTAACTCTTCAATATTAAAATATGTGTTTTATTATAGAAATGCAACTCAATGATTAGGAGCTCTGCTTCACATCAAGATCAGCTTAGAATAAAAATCCTAAGTATGCATTTACCACCCCATGCACATTTAAAAATCTTTTTTATTTCATGTTTACCATCAGAAGATAATTCCGAGAATTAAATTACAAAGTATCATTTTTTTAATGATTACATATTTTCTTTAATTTGACAATTTCATAGGAAGCTTTGTGGTGAACATGAATTTAAAATAAAAAAATTCATTTCATAATTAAGTTAGATTATGATGCCTGGTCTTCCAGGTAGGCCACGTGCTTACACATAGAGACTTGAAAACATTTTGACTTGTATGCACAGTGAAAGAGTGTAATTATACTTTTTATAGTATCTTATAGTACAAAAGAAACTTAGTTTTAAAAATATGTACCACCTTCCACAACACGGTAGAAGTAAACAATACATTGTAAATCAAATATTGCAATATTAGTGTAGATAGTATTGCTAACGCTGTTATAGGTGTCTATATTGGGGAAAACATTTGTTTAATGTGCATGCATTTCTTATAAAATCTCGCATAGCAGGTGAACTGGGATTGCAAATCTAAAGGAAAGCTAAAAATCAAGAAGCCAATGGTAGACCATGCTCTTTACCTCCCACAATTATGCTTCTCATTCACATTTTCCAATGTGGTTTCTGATGGTAATATGGATCTCAAAGGTGAATTATGTGTGCTGCTAATGTAATGTTAGGGAGGCAATGGCTACAGGAGGAGAAAGCAATGATGAAAGGAGGGAAAGGTTATGTCATTCACATAGTCAAAACCACAACTGCCTGCATTTTTCTATATTTGGGAATGGAATTTGGTTTGTTTTTTATGTAACTCTTGAATTTCAATTTTCACAAAAATGAGCAAGAAGAAAAATTAATTGAAAAAAGAAAATTTGGGAAAAGAGCAAGATAAAAGTGCAAAAAAAAAGAATAGAAAAGGAATAACTCAACTTTCTTTGTCTGGAAATAAATAAAAATACATCAAATTCAGACTCTAAAGTTCCTAATAGTCTACACAACATTATTTCTATAATCCCTTGTTTCTAATCATAAAATTGAAAAATCACAGTTTCATTTCTTCCAGTCTCTTGCAAAAAGTGGTTTCTAGGTAAAAGTACAATTGGTCAAAGTCTTCTTTAATCAAAGTTTCATCATTTCTGTCAATTCCATCAGCTTAGACATCCATTCTTCCTTTGTAGGTATGTGTAAGTCCTTCTAGCTTTCTGCATATAGGAGCCGTGCCACTGTTGTATATAAAAACAAATTTCCATAAGATTTTTCCATTCATTATCCCCCAAAGGAAAAATCTCTAGCTTCAATTGTAGGTTTATTTTTAAAATCTTCTGATTCAAAACACATATTTGATCCCAATGTTTTGTAGCTTTCTTAATGTTGTTTGGAGTATGAATTATTTTAGTTTTTGTTAGCCGAGTCCTTACAGGTTTCTTTCTTTGAAATGAAACTGCTGCCAGAGGCCAACAAAGTTGTGTTTTGCACTTAAAGGATGGCAAAAAGTCATTGTACAGATACTGGAGTAATGGAAAAGTTAAACAATGTAGTAGGTTTTACTTTTGAGTGAATTTACAGAATCACAACTGTCCTCGCAACTGCATACTCAATCTAACAAAAATAACTTCCAAATCCCATAGTAAATAATAATGCCATAAATTGCTTAGTCTTTGTTTAGTTTAGTTTAGTTTTTGCATAGTTGCTGAAATAGGTAAAGAAGACAAATCAATTTAGATAAAAGACTACTGCTTCTTTCTACTTGCTGAGTTTAATATTAACTTGGATATTTCTGCAATAACAAGAAGAGAGACTCAGCAATTTCCAAACGGCCATTTTAAAAAGTAAAATTCTGTAAGGAAGAAAATGCAGATTTCAGTTTTCATAATTGATGCATTTACCAACCAACCATTTGGTGGGAATCCTGCTGCTGTTTGTCTTCTTGAAGATGTAAGTTTTTAACAAATTCCTTTAGTTTTAAGAAAATTAACTAGCAATGTCTACTATTTGTGAATGATGCCATTTCCTTTTATTACAATTTACTTGATTGTTTATTATACAAAGGATTAACTATATTGCTTATTTAAGTTACAAGTGGAGGTGTGGGTGGGAGGTTTGTCCTCAAGAAAATCTTTTGCCAGTATTTTATGAAGCCACTGTAGGTTGCCAAATATTTTGTGTGTATCCTGGGAAGGTTTTCAGTTCAAACTGAAATACAGCCTTCCATTTAGTGTTGCATGATCTGTAACCAAGCTTTGCAAAGGTAGAACACAGTTCTTTCAAAACTGGATTTTTTTGCAGGTTAGTTTCATGTTTCTTTCTTTTAAATCAAAAAGATTGCGTCAACTTTGTATGAACAGTGAGCGATTATACAAAATTGAGAGAACAAAGACCACAGTATTATATTTCAAAGTTACCACAAGATGGCGATGGTTAAAAACATACAGTACATCGTGCTTACCAGGATATTCTTTTTGTTTGGCTGGGCTTCGAAAATAGGAAATTAGGTTGATAAATTCATGAAGATGATTTTGGGATGCCCATGTATCACTTCTAAGGTCCCTGCCTCAACTGTTCAGAATTCTTCAAAATTATTTTATTATTTTAACAGATTTATTTTTGTTGTCAAAAAGAATAAAATACAATACAGAAAAACAGAAAAACATCCAACCCTAACAACAAAAACAAAAAGAAAAAAAATTGTGTACAAAAAAAAGAGGGGTAGGGAGAAAAATGGGAGTTGAGCAGCCTCTAACTTCACAGCCATTTTTTGCAATGCAACATATTTAAAAAATTGTTTATTTAAATTTATTACATTTGATAAGTTCAATAAATTTGGTTGAAAGTGTCCACCTGCCCAGAAACAAAAGAAAGCAAAAAGAAGCCGGAGAACAGAAAACTTTGGACATAAGGAGTATATTATGATTGATCACACTAGCCATGGCAGCCCATTTGTTCCTAGCTAACCTTTGGCAGCCATTTTGGTATGTGTGAGAAAGAAAGAGACCCTGTGTTCTCAACATTTCAGATGTGCCTCCCAAACTTAAAGATCTCCTGAAATATAGTCTAAAACTTATTTTGACACAGTATGTTTCCAGTTTGGATGGTGGGAAGCAAATCCTTGCCAGAGAGAATTAGGGGGAATCACCATGACATATGCACCTAGGCCCCCAAAATAATGGACTGCATCTGTTGCAGTATTTCTCATCCTTGGCAACTTTAAGGCATGTGGATTTTAACTCCCAGAATTCCCCAGCCACCATGCTGGCTGGGGAGTTTTGGGAGTTGAAGTCCATACTCCTTAAAGTTGCCATGTTTGAGAAACACTGTCCTAGACCTCTCACTTGCCCCTCTTAACTATAGGGACTCTTCTAGTTCCATCCTAGGATTTACTTCTGGATCAGCTAAAAGTTTCCCAGAGCTATTCTCATAAAGCTGAGCGCATGCTCAATTCAGGGGGTTCTCTCCCACCATGAGTGCCACCTCGCACCAGTTTCTCCCGAAAACCCATCCCAGCCACTTTCTCCCTGGTTTGCAATTGTCAGCCACTCTCTGCACAGATGGCGCACTGGTCTACCACTGGGGCTTTTTGACAGGTGTTTTAATGCGATTTCTCCACTGTGCCATGTCTGGCCTTTCCTGTCAGATCCAGCGGTGGAGTTCTCTTAGACCTGCTACCGCTGGGCCATTCAAGATCTGGGCTTCTTTATGCCTTGCTTCTATAGCTGCAGCTTCAAGTGATGTTTTCTTTTGAACATTGGCAGCTGCCGGCCATTTGGGAGCTTCTTGTCCGTGGCGCTGTCTGATGCCACCGGTCTAAAGCTTTCCAGCCTTGCTCTCCCTTCCCAGTCAATTTTGTCCTTCAGATGCCCTGCAGGGCAGTAATGGCAAGATGCCCCACCACCTGAAGCCCTGTAGGTGAAGCAGGGTGATTGTAGGGAAGCACCCCTGGGTGCCTGGATTAGAAGGCCACCAGTCTCTCCCAGGCACCACGCTTGGGGCTCAGAGGGCCCACTCCTAGCAAGGGAAGAGGTTAGCTCCTCTTAGGCCTGAGCTCCCCTCAAGGCTTCTTCAATGTTAAAAGAGCTTATTCGGAGGCTGGAAGAATAAACTAGGCACTGCCAATTATCCACCGGAGCATGACGTCCCGAGACCTTCCGTCCGAAGGTTATAAGGAGCTTTAAAAATAACAAAGTTAAAACAGGAACAATTAATTTTTAAAGCTCCTTATGAACCTCCTTCAGATTTGCCCCTTTTTGAGGTTGGTCCTATATTTTATTGCAAGAAGATGTGGCCACCATAGATACAGAAGACACCTCACCTTGAATCAGTGTTTTGGGTAGACCATCGTCTCATAGAGGAAGTGGAACGTGAGTGATTTTTTTCATGTTGTTATTCATGGGTCTTCTTTACCTCTTTGTTGAATAAGGAATTGGGAGATAGAAATGGTCCTGTCTTTTGGGTGTAATGAAGAATGTATTGTTTACAAGATACATTTAACACAGAATATTTTTTTTAAATGTGAAACATTACATGGGATGCATTTGTAGATCATTATTTAAATTGATTGTTGTTCATTTTAGGAGCTGGAAGAAAGTTGGCATCAAAAAATTGCTGCAGAAATGAACCTCTCAGAAACAGCATTCATCAGAAAACTGCACCCCACAGATGACTTCACCAAAAGTAAATAATCATTTGTGTATTTAAATGTAGCTTTTGCTGAAAGATAAATTATTAGAGGCACTTTTGATAAAGAAGTTGGGTGTTATTGTGATAGATTATGAAATGAAGGTGAAGATCTATCCTATAGCTGAATGGCATCCATAGGAAGTTCAAGAAATTGCAGATGGTGGGTACAGCTGTCAAATCAAATCAATCAAAGTCCCTCCAATTTATATTCATGTGTGATGCCAACACACTGACAGTTGGTTGTTGTGGGGAAAATAGGAGATAGGGAGATTAGGCATGTTCACTGCCACAAGTTGACTCTCTCTCTATATATATATAATTAGTTATGGCAAGCCACTGTTCATGCCAAAAGAAACAGAAAGGCTAAGTACAATTTTAATAATACGTTAAGAGAGAAAAACCATATGTATATATAACAAAAAAGAGCAGGTTAAAATATTGATAATATTATCAATAAATACAAAAAGTACCTGGATTCTGCCTGTCATCTCTTTTTGATACCTCTTTCCTGCAGACATTGCTGCTATACTCGTAAGCTACTGAAATTAGGAAAAGTTGCCCAAGTTTCTGTTCTGAAAAGCAACAATTGTTCCTTATTGAAATACCGAGAGGTTAATCAATCTACAGTTTCCAAAATTCCTTGGGGCAGTTCCTTTTACCAGATGGCTGCCTTTGAACATTTTGGTTTTTCTCTCTTAACGTATTATTAAAATTGTACTTAGCCTTTCTGTTTCTTTTGGCATGAACAGTGGCTTGCCGTAACTAAAACCAAGCATTTAAAAGAGTATGATCAATACATTCAAATCAAAATTGAAATCAAAATATCACTTTTTAAAATTTTTATTTAATATTCTATTTAATATCATTGAAATCAACACACAGTTTAAAGCTGTGAAAAAAATGCATTTTTGCTATTTTACTAAATACCGGGGCATCAAATGCATGTGTCTAGGGAGGGTCTTCCATAAGCGGAGGATCTCACAGGAGGGGGCTTTTCCCATATACCAGGTAGGGAAGTTGTCAGCCTTGGAAGCCATATCTTACAGGCAAGCTTCGAGGCTGCCACATTTAGTGCCTGGGAGTTTGGGAGGGGGGATTTCATAGTGGAGTAGATGAGTAGACATAACAACATTCTTTCTCAACGAGTCAAGGACATGTTACCCTGCACCTGCCGGGGATGTCTCTGAATGGGACGAAGAATTGATTGGACCATATGGACTGATGGGTGCAGGGGATGGATCTTTGAATTCTCTTTTGGGGATGGGAAAACCTGGAACTCTGAGATACGGGTTTTCCCAGATGTGCCAATATGACCACTCTAATAAAATGGAAATTTGAGGAGTTGTCTGTCTTGGAGTTTATTGAGTTGGGGTTGTTTATCTGGAATGCTGACAAGAGTGCCACACAATCCTGGGGGTGTTCCTCAGTCCTTTTTTTAATTGTTGTATTTTTAAAACTTTTTGTCCTGTGCTGACTGCCTAAGTTGTTGGTTTTGGGTTTTTTTTTCTTCTCTTCCCCTTCATAGAATTTCCTTTGTTTGAACAAGCTATCTCTTCCTAAACTGCTTTTCTTTGCCCTGATTAGTTAATTAGCATCTCTGCTCCTATCTGAAATTGGCAGGATCATAATCAATTTCACCCTAAAGGCTTCCTTTTGTATCCTAAGTGGTCAGGAATCCATTAAGCAAATAGCTGTGCCATTCCTTTCAATGTGTATTCCCTAGTGGGTGCTTCCTTACTCTCTTGTAATATCTTCCTTTCCAATGAGTGTAAATGCAAACATTGATTTTCCCCTTGCTAATTAGCCCAGAACTGAGGTAAGGATTCCAAAGGGTGGGAGAATGGGGAAAAGAGCCAGTTTGGTTTAGTGGTTAAAAAAAAAAGTAGAAGTAGTTTGATCTAGTGGTTAAGGCACCGGGCTAGAAAGTAGAAGACTCCAGTTGGGTGACCTCAAGCCAGTCATTCTCTCTCAGCCCAATCCACCTCAAAGGGTTGTTGCTGTGGGGAAAATAAGAGGAGGGAGGTGTGTTGGATATGTTCATTGCCTTAGTCAAGAGGGTGTGGGTGGATCTAAGGTAAAAATGGCATAATGTTCCAAAGAGTGGGAGCCATGGCAGAAAAGTCTCTTCTACCGGATTCTGACAGCTGCTATTCCTTGGGTGGGATCTGGAGCATATGCTTTTTGCCAAAAGGCTAGGGTGGGTTAATCCCATTGGGATGAGAATTCTGGGCACCATAGAGAGTTCCAGAGAAATTGGAATAGATTCAGGGAAGGCCAGTGAGGAAGATATGTGGACTGAAAATGAAGCCTACAGAGAAAGATGGAAGGACCTGGGTATGTTTAGCCATAAAAAATAAGAACTGAGGGAAAGTATGATGACAAGTTTATTGAAATCCCTGAAAAGATATGGCATAGAATTTTTTTTTTCTTTCTCTTCTTCTGGCATGCAAGTCCCAGGATAATGTGTTTAGTGTAACAAGGCAGATTCTGACCAAATGTTAGAAGAAACTTTCTAATAGTAACAGCAGATCAACAATAGAATCATTCCCTGGAGAAATGGTGGGTTTTTTTATTGGAAGAGTTCAAGGTGAGACTAGGCAGCTGGATAATATTTGGATCCCTGTACAAAGGTGTAGGTGGGGTTGGAGAAATGGACTTAAACTAAATGATCCAATTTATGGCCAGTGAAAATGGAGCTCGGGAGAGCTGCACATGGTCCTCCCAAGCTCCATTTTCACTGGCAGAGGCACTGTGGGCCAGATCTTTGCTGTTTTTAGGGTGGCCCCACGGGCCAGACCTAAGCACCCTGCAGGTCGGATCTGGCCCCTGGGCTTTGAGTTTGACACCCCTGCTCTAACCCATCCAGAACTAAAGAGGGACAATTCTTGGGACCAGGAGATCCTAATGCCCAAGGCCACTCAGTTTTGCTAGGATTGAGCTGAAGCCTATTGTTTCTCATCCAAACTCCCACAGCCTCCAGACACACTTTATGGCATCACTTGGACAGCAGTGTTGGAGATGTGAAGTTGGGTATCATCAACACACTCATGATACTTCACCCCATGCCATTGAATACCTCACCCAACAGCTTCATGTAGATGTTAAATAGGAGAAGAAAGAAAACTGAACCTGGAAGGACTCTGCAAAGCAGAGGTCAAGAGCTGGACCTCTCCTCTCCTAGCAACACCAACCGGAACCAGCTCTGGAGAAAGGAAGAGAACCAGCACAATAAAATAGTGCCCACTCCCAATCTCCAGAGTCAGTCTTGAAAGCTGCTGAGAGATCAGGAAAAGTGAAGATGGATGAATTACCTCTTTCCCACTCTCACCAGTGGTCACCCACAAGTGTGATCAGTGTGGACTGAATCTTGAATATGAATCCTATCTGAAAGAGGTCCAGCCTATCCATTTCCTTCAGAGTTCTGTAGAATTGCTGCACATCTGTCTATCAGCCCTGAAGTCATTTCCCCTGGCATCTTTAGGGCTGCCACAGCAGAGATGAGCTGTGGGAATGGGAGGAGGGAAGTAGAGATAGCTGGGAGATTGTAGCCAAAATAAAATTCTTTCCTCTGAGAACCAAGGACTTTCCCACCAGGTGCAAGGAGGTGGGATCTGAGACCAAGTGACCCTTGGATTGTGACCTGATTGGACCATGTGATGGACTGCATGGGCAGGGGAAAGAAAACTTTACTTTTAACTAGGGGGAAACCCGAGACAGGTTTAAAATTGGGTTTGCCCAGATGTGCCAATATGACATACCTAATAAATCTATACTTTGAGGAATGTGCCAGCCTTGGGGTTTTGATTCCGTTGGGTGTGTTACTTGGAACCCTGACATTGTCTTCTCCAAGAAAATTGTATATCTAATGTTCTGAAATGGATGTTGTCTCCTCTTTTTTCATGTTAGCATAATCTTTAGTCATGGGAGGGAGGGATTGTATTCTGCCTCTCATTTACTCAGGAACCATAAATAAAAAATTTACAATGAACAATTAAAACCAAATGAAACAATAACAAGTTGCTTCTCTTTAAAAAAGCTAGCTCAGCAATACTTCTGCATTACAGAATGATGGTCTATCTCTTTTTCCTTCCCTCTTTTTAAATCTGATGAACTGCCCATGGTCTTTCTCTTTTCTTAATCTCTCCTCTCCCTCTTTCCTTTGTGAAAAAAAGGAGGCCAGAATTATAAACTACAATTTCATTATGAGACATAGGTGCTTATCTAAAGCTTCGGCTAGAAGATTTTTAAACAGAAAGCAGAGGTGATTTAAGGTCACTTAACAAAGCCTTGGGATGATTTATTTATTTATTCAATTTATATGGTTGTCTATCTTGCCATAATGCCTCTGGGTGGCTAAGCACATAAAAATGAACAAAAATATATAATATAAACAGCAGTATAATGCTGGCAACCAAGGATGAAATCCATCCAATAGTAAAATAATAACATTTCATGGACTTCAGTTAACCTCACAATTGTCATTATGAAAAGCCACCAAGGCTGGGACCAGCCTAACCCCAGGGAGATTGTATTCCAAAGACCAGAAAAGAGACAGAAAAGGTCCACTTTCTGGGTTCTGCCAGATGACACCTTTAATGGAGCATGACTTGTCATTGGAACATGTATAAACAATCAGATACAGGCAGTCCCATGAATAATCTGGCTGCATACCAACCACGTTCTATTGCTGATTGGTTGAGATCTATTCTTTAATCTTTTAAGAACATCTATAATCCGCACTATGCTGATGGATCTATATTTTAAACACTAATTTTATTAAAGATTATAACTGCAACAGTAAAAGCTAGTACAATCTGAAAAAAGAAAGAAGAAAGAATAGAAGGTGCAGAAAAGGAAGAAAAAAAGGAAAAGAGAATTGGGAAAGAAAAAAAATAAGAATGGGGAAAAAGAAACATAAAGAAGTGACTCCCCATTTCATCACAAATATAAGCAATTTTTGTAACTAATCACCTCTTAAAATACAACAAAATATCTCCTCTTTTCCTGTCCTACCTCTTATCTATAAACAGATCCATAAAACATTGTCATTTCAATTCTGATGTCAACAAAAGTCTGTTGACTTTTATTTAAAAAAAAAACACCTTTAAAAAAAACACCTATTCTCTCCCCCATTTTTAAAAGTTCTTAAACTTATACTTAAAACCTCTTTCATTACAGTTTGACAGAAAATCATGCAATGCTTCAAAACCTATCAAGCCGAAGGTTCTTAACAGTTGAAAAGCAATTAACAAGCAATTTCCAAAAGTGTTTCTGAAAGAATATTGATGCTTTTGAACTTGGTGTTGGAAAAATGCTTCTGAAAAAAACATGGACACCCAAGAAAACAAACAAATGGATCATCAAACAAATCAATTCAGAGTTCTTATTCAAAACACAAATGACCAGGCTCAATTGTCCTACTTTGAACCCAGTACATAAATACCTAGAAGAGACTTTAAGGCTGGGAGAGGTAGAAGAAGAGAGAAGAAGCAAGGGGAATATTTGCAGTGGTGATGGGTACACTGTTGGAAATCCTGAAATATCAGATAAAGGGCAGGTTTTTGTGGAGAAAATCTCTCTATGAACTTGCTAAGAGTTGAACTGACTTGATGGCACACAGTCAATCAACATTTTAAGAAATATGGGAATGTTATATCAATAAAATTTCTTCTCTAAAGGTTTCAAGGTGGATCCTGGACAATGGGAATTAATTCAATGGATTAAACAAGCTTTTATTACCAACATTTTGCATACAGTGAAAAGAAAATTAATTTGGAAGGCAACCAGCATAGAGCATGGAGGTGTCACATCAGTGCTCTAAAGAAATCAGTTTCTCAAACAGCTTTAACCTTCTCCATTGTCAGCTGTCACTGTCCAAACAGGTTAAAAATCATGAGAGAACAATTGTCCTGGTTAGAAAAAGTATGTGAAAAACTCACTCAGGACCAAGGATAGCAAACTTGCAGTCAAAGTAAAAATTATCTCCCTATCCCTATCTGGAGTAATGGACAGAATTTATAGTCTACTCAACTGAATTCTTTGGTAGATATACATTCTCATATCTTTTATCAGGACTGAGAAAAAGAAAGATAAGGCAAAACTCAAGGCTGTTTGTTATATAATCTCTAGTTCTAGCTATAAATGCATATATAGGTAAAAGTCTCCTGGCTGGGGATCTTGATGAATAACCAAGGATTGGGATTTAGTTGAATATGATGTCCACCAAAGTCCACTATAAGGGTACTCACTACAGTTTTTGGGATGAGTTATAGAATCCAGTATAAGGCATTGCCTAAGAGGAATTAGGAAATGCAGGTAGTCCTAGATTTACAACAGTTTGCTTAGCGACTGTTCAAAATTACAACTGAAGTGACTTATGACCATTTTTCACACTTATGACTGTTGCAGCATCCCCTTGGTCACATGATCAAAATTCAGACACTTGGCAACAGGCTCCCATTTATGACAGTTGCCGTGTCCCAGGGTCACGTGATCACCTTTTGCGACCTTCTGATAAGCAAAGTCAATGGGAAAGCTGGATTCACTTAACGACCATCTTACTAACTTAACAACTGCAGTCATTCACTTAACGACTGTGGTGAAACAGGTCATAAAATGGGGCAAAATTAACTGTCTCACTTAGCAGCAGAAATTTTGGGCTCAGTTATGGTCATAGGTTGAGGATGACCTGTAATTTCATTTGTCTATGAAGTTGGGCGATGACAATACTGTTTTAAAGACTCTGAGTCACGATTCTCTGGAGCAGAATAACAATATCTCTCCAATATGCTCTTTCCTGGCAGCTTATTCCAGAGCTCCAAAGGATGGCGCAGCGTAACTCGTATCCAGGCAACCTGCTGTGTGTTTCTACCTGTCTGCCCTGATTACTGAAAACCCACTTCTTCTCATGCATTTCTTCCCTCTCTTCTGCATTCTTAGGTATGACTACAGAGCCACTTTGGCCTCAAAATAACTTTTACATGCTAAATTATCCAGAAACAGAAGACCTAGGAATCCCAAAGCAAATATAGCCACTCTGTATGCAAATCTTCCTTGCTTTACGCTTTTCATTTTCTTCCACAGCTCAGAGCACTGATCCACATTATAGGCTGCTTATATTTATCTTCCAAATGGATGGATGTTTTGAGTGATTCAAGCGTAACGCAGATACTGGAAACCAGAAAAGAGGGAGTCTGCCCTGTAAACCCTGCCAGTCCTGTTAATGTGATTATGTTCCAGGCTCCCAGCAGGCATTTGCCATCAATTTCCAGGTCTTCCCTTCATGGTACTGCTGCCTTCTCTGCATGCTTCAGGTGTTCTTAAATTGGTTTGGAAGACAGGCTGCAAAAGATACCTATAGGACAAACTACTGGAGCTGCAGGAGCTCAGTGTGAATTGTGTTCCAGAAAAGAACAACCGCTTGGAAGAACTGGATGCTCATGTGGCCAGCTGAAGCTGTCCTTCTTGTGGACGCTGAAGATACTATTGAGTGATTTCTTGTATTGCTTGTCCATGGCTGAGCGCAGTAGCCCATCTTAATGAGTAGGGAAGTTCTTGACCAGGTCTTTTCCTCAGCATTTTATAGTTTTTTCAATTTTCCAAATAGTGGCTAATTCTGTCTCTGCTCCCACATACATTGGTGGAAAACCAGGCTTCTAGGAATTCCCTTTCTCTCCTTGACTTCACCTGGAAGCCTGGCTTTCTGCCAATAAAACAATAAACAGATACATTGACAATCATTGACCCAATCATTTAAAACGAAAAAACAACATCAACCACGATCCCGAAGGCAGCGTTTAAAGACCAGAGACCAGTCATGCTGCAAACAAAGTGATAACTTGACAGATCACAAGAAATTGGACCACATCACACGCAGCCGATCAAATCAACTCGAAACCAGACCATGACATCGTCAGAAGCCATTCTGAACAACAACACCAGCACTAGTTTACATCACACAGATGGTACTTAAAACCAAGGACTATGGCTCAGCAACTGCAACCAGCCAATCACACAGCCCAGAGTCAGATCAGGACTCAGAAAGGTATTTAAAGGCCAGTGCTCCCCCAGACAAACACAATCCAAAGTGCACTGAAGATGTCTCCTTGAACGGGGATGAAACATTTGCAATCAAACCGCCAAGCTCGGAGCTCAAACCAACAACATAACTACCAACCTGATCTACTAATATTCAAAGATGTTTCATACCAATTCTAGTCTAAGCATCTGGCAGACTCTGTGACCAACCATAATTTATTAAATTTATAAGCTGCCTGACACCCTGAGATTTCTACTGCACTTAAATACATGCACTTACCAAATAAAAATGCTAATTGCTAAAAGTCAGGGAGGCAGAATATATGAAGAGAAGATTCTACAACAAAAGACAGGACATTCATGTTTAGTTCTTGGCCAACATATGACTGGTTTCTGCCTAATTACTTGTATAAGGACCATTTTCTATATTATTTATGTTGTATTGTATTTTTGTTATGGATAGCACTATCAAGAGCAAAATCAATTTCATTGTATATTTGTACAATGACAATTATTATTATTATTATTATTTAAATTTATATACCGCCCCATTCCAAGGACTCGGGGCGGTTTACATATAAAATAT
>JANHFL010003002.1:115753-132941 GCA_032468155.1 Oxyrhabdium leporinum | reverse complement strand
CCGACACGAGTGATGTTGAGGTGGCCACGCCCATCCCAGCCCCCCCCTGTTGTCCCCCCCCCCGAGGTGAAACACAACCCTGATGAGGCCCTCAATGAAATCAAGTTTGACACTCCTGATCTATTGGTAGTCCTCAACTTAAACATTTGTTTAGTGACCGTTCAAAGTTACAAAAAAGTGACTTTCAACCATTTTTTGCACGTATGACCACTGCAGCATCCCCATGGTCACGTGATCAAAATTTGGATGCTTGGCAATTGATTCATGTTTATGACAGTTGCACTGTCCTAAGGTCACACAATCACTTTTTGAGACCTTCTGACCAGCAAAGTCAAGGGGAAAGCCAGATTCACTTTACAATTGTGTTACTAACTTAACAACTGCAGTGATCCACTTAACAACAGTGGCAAGAAAGGTCGTAAAATGGGTCGAATCTAATTTAACAACTATCTCACTTAGCAACAGAAATTTTGGGCTCAGTTGGGGTCGCACATTGAGGACTTATTTGTACTTTTGGGAGAAATGTAGTTAAAATCGTTTATATATTTCATCTATTCCAATCTGGCTTGTGTTTGTATTATAGGTAATTTTGTCCAATTCTCTTATCTATCTGATCTTCAGCAGTCTGCATTGTTAATTTGGATAGAGAGAGAAGCATATTTCCTGTCTACCTAACTAATTCTGTCATCGTTTAGCATTTCAGTGCTCCGGTCGTGGGGGAGAGTTGAAGATTCTGCTCCGACAAGATGGAAGAGTAGACATTGGTGGACAAGCATGCTTTGTGTTAGAGGGATTTTTGGCTCTTTGAAAAATAATTAAAAGTGCTCAATAATGACATGCTTCTGTTTGTTTGGACCCACTGCTGATACGGATTTGTGTTTTACGTAGAATATTATGGTTGGGCATTCAAATCAGTCTTGATCCTGGCAACTACATGGAGAAGTTTTCTTGGCCACATTTTCAGAGGTAGGCTGCCATTGGCTTCTTAGGCCGAAGAGAAAGTGGACGATCCAAAGTCACCCACCTGGCTTTTGTGCCCAAAGGAAGACTGGAATTCAGGTCTTCTCAATTGCAATTCAGATCCCTTAAGCAATAGCATTTAAGCTTATATATACTGCCCCATAGTGCTTTACTCTCTGGGCATTCCAGACAAGTGGCTGCCCATTTTGGTACCCATTACATTTTTCCCAATGTAAATGCCATATTTTGGTCAAGATAGGTAGAACTGCTAGCATTTGATCAAGGCTGCGAAAATATCCTGAAGTTCTTCCTGATTGAAATAGCAACAACAAAACCCTATGCCAGTTGATTATGAAGGTAGCCTAGCAAATGTCTGACAACTTGTGCATTATTTCACATAGTGTTTCTCTGCAGTGAGATGCTAATGAGGAGCTTCTTATATGTGATTCAAGAAATTTTAACAGCATTCTTTTCAGATTCTAGCTAAGTTTCAATAGGACTATTGAACAAAGTCAGAGAAATATTTACATCTGTGGTAGCTTTCTCTCACACATTGTCTGTCCAAGCCTGTAGAAGAACTATATATAAAGATCACCCTGCATGGCTATCTAGAATACATTTTAGTTTCTTGGACATAGCCAAGAAAGTTTGCCTTATTAAGATAGAATAATAAACAGTGGTTTGTGAGTATTCCCAGGGATTGGTTTTGTAGTTCCACTTTGTTCATTTTGTCTTTGAATTCTCTGCTTGCTTGCTTTCAGTTCAATTATATTTGTGTCGATGACATCCATGTGTGTTTGTCTGCAGTGCTTCTGGGGAAAAAACACATGTTCTTTTTGTCCCAATGTGAGGATGGCCCAGTTTTTAGAGGACAAGACTACATGAAACACCTGTTTGCCTTGGCCCACCCACTTTAGAAGGACTTTAGCTTTTAGGGCTTTTTCTGCTCTGGAGGTGGTGTTTTCCCTTTTACCCCATCTCCAGATATGCTGTGCAGGCATGTTGATGCATGTGGGAAACTGTCTTGAATGCAAGAAAGAGGAACAACTCTAACATGGTGCTGCTATCTTGTGGTAGATCTGTTGAACTGCTGGCTGATCGACCAATAGTAGAAAGGAACTTTTAAAGACTTATTGTATGACAAGGAGAGAAAGAATAGCAATAGCTGTTCTCTGTTAATGAGCTTGCTTCTGATTTCTTCTCTCCCTCTCTTTTTAAAGATTTCTTTCCCCCCCTTGGAGTGATGGTGGTGGTGAGCTACTGTAAATGTGCCAGTAGTAAGTGTCATAAATGTAGAGTGATGGCTCTCTTGATAGGAACAGGAGAGGGGTGGGGGTGGGGGCTCTCTGAATAATATTTTCAGTAATTAGAGTGTCTTTGATTAATATTTCTAATTCTTAGAAACTAACAAAGTTTTCCATGAGGAATGTGGGGTCTGATAAGAACTGTGTCAAGCCAGCTAAAGACAAGGACTGCGCATAGAATTGAATTCTACTAACTTGCAAACTTGTCTCATTATAATGTAAAAACCACATCTATAGAATATGAGGGTGAGCATTAACAAGATCATATAAGAATGTTATGGGATGCTATAAAATGCTATGCTACGAGATGTTACATGGTACATATGAAGTTACTGAGTATATGTGCTTTATCAGAGATGAGTGAAATGATGCTAACCAATGAAAGAACTCATTTTAAAACCAATAAATTTGAACTGTGTTTAAAGTAATTCTCTACCTTTCTAAGTTGCTCTCTTTCTGTTTCTTTGGGTGAGTTGCCTCTCTTTACATATACATAAATAGATATTAATGTACCTTTCAGCCTTGGTTCTATTTGGATAAGGCGTACTGGGCTAACAAATCTTGCTGGTGTTCATGGCTAACACTGGAGCCCAGGGCTCTCTAAACTTGGCAACTTTAAGACTTGCGGACTTCAACTCCCAGAATTTCCCAGCCAGACTTGAATGCTGGGAGTTGAAGTCTACAAGTCTTAAAATTGCCAAGTTTGGAGACCCCTGCTCTAGCCAAATATTTCACAATTGTAACTTCTCACCATTTTTGGCAAAGGGCAAAAAGGCTAGAGACATGCATCCATCATGTTTTCAAAAGCTAGGGTGATATCTTAGCCATTTATTTCATTTTCTTTTTGTGCGATGTGGAAGTGAAGGGATTGTTTATTTATTTTAACTCCAGGACCTGCAGATGTTAGAGGACAGAACTGATTCAATTATGTCTTTTTCCATCCTATTTATCAACTGGATGGAGCACTGTTTGACTTCTGAGTGTCTAGCTCAGGTGAGGTCATAAGATGTGGTCTGAAAAATAAAAATTGTGGCCATGATGCTTGACGGAAGTGTATCCTGTTTTTTATATGAAGAGGTAGAGCTTCAATTGAACAACTGTAGCTGCCATCTTGACTTTTTTGACCAGACCCTGCAAATATCCTTGTCTCAGCTGTGTCCTTATTAGTTGATGAAGACAAGGAGCAGATCTGCTTTGGAGGAATTGGAGAGGGAAAACCAAATCCCTGAGAGTTTGTGGCTAGTAAAATTAATCACTGTCGGAGACTGTGTGTTTCTGCCTATAATTTACCTATGTGAAAAGTGTGTAGGATTCCTGGAGCTGCATTAAGAAGGCAATTATTATATTCATTTGTCCAAACCTAACAAATAGGTGGTAGAGTTTTGTTTCTTATGAAAATAAATCACCACCCAGGCCTAATAAGTATTTTTCCATCACAGTTTTCATCATGAAACCAACATACTTGCTTTTGAATGCATCTTTTTTCCCACCTTCCTACTGCAATCTTTATTTGGCATAATTTATTTGTTTGTTGTCTCAAATTATGTTCCAGGCAGCTGAGGTCTGGGGTGGGGATGGGGTGGGAGGAGGGGGCTGGAGATGCCCAACACAGGTGGGAATCTGAGTACTAAGTGTATTTGTAATCAACAGATTAGCTAATCAGCCATGATTTATTAATGATGCATTAGTTATTCCTGACTTTGCATTTCTGCTGGCTAAACGAGCCTTAAAGAGGTTCTTTTATTAATCATTGTGGTGCTAATTGCAGACACTTAGGGAAGGATTGCTAATTAAATATGCAACCCATGCAGAATGAGTTCTTAGCTGCTGAGAATGGCAAGAATAGAAAGTCTTGTTTTCTGAGCTGTGAAACTTTATTCTTCAGAAAATATTACAATATTGACCCAACAAGTCAAACATGTTATTTGCCAAGAGTTCTTTCAATGCCTTGGACTCTTCCCCAGTGCACACGCACACACACCAGCTTTCAGCAATGAAAAAGCACAACTGCAACCAACGTGTATATTTTGTCCAGTTTAATGATGCAGAAGTTAGAAGGCTTGGATCAGAAAAACCAAAATGAGAAACAAGTAATTTCTGAGACTTGTTTTAAATGGATGAATTATCGCAACTCTGGAATTCAGTCTACTGATGATCTGCCAGCTCTTTTTTTTCACATGTCAATATAACTATAGGAAATCTTATTATAAAACAGCAGCAGCTCTTAGTTCTAAAGTTAGCTTCTGTAGAAGAATACACACACACACACACATTTCTTATCCATTAAAGCACTGGGAAGCTGATTTTTCTTATGGAGTAAGATTTACAAATTATTTATTGCTAGCAGCATCCTTGATCAATAAGCTAAGAAATATTTATATATAGAGTTGCTTTATTGGGAATGGGTGGCATATCAATGTAATAAACACATAAATAAAATTTGTGGATATCAACTGGATCTCTATGAAGTAAGGGAGTAGGCATTGAAAAATGCTAAATAATGAAAACAATAAGAACCAGTCTGGTGTAGTGGTTAAGGCATCAGGCTAGAAACTGAGAGACAGTAAGTTCTAATCCTGCCTTAGGCACAAAGCCAGCTGGATGGCCTTGGGCCAGTCACTATCACTCAGCCCTAGGAAGGAGGCAATGGCAAATCACTTCTGAAAAAAACTTGCAAGAAAAAAAACCCTGCAGGAACTTGCCCAGGCAGTGTTTGAGAATCTGACATGATTCAATGAAAGAAAACAAAAATAATGAATAGAATCTATCAAGCAGGTAGGAAGAAAAGAATCATAACAGTCTACCAATACAAATTAGGATTTAAAGTGTTGCCACCTAAAAAGCCTTGCCTAGCACAGGGCTTAATTATTTGAAGGACTGCCTGTCTCCAATCATTTCTGCCTTTCCAGT
Source organism: Oxyrhabdium leporinum (assembly GCA_032468155.1). Classification (NCBI taxonomy): domain Eukaryota; kingdom Metazoa; phylum Chordata; class Lepidosauria; order Squamata; family Cyclocoridae; genus Oxyrhabdium; species Oxyrhabdium leporinum. The sequence continues at coordinate 127,767 of JANHFL010003002.1, read as the reverse complement.
GAGATCAGGCAGAGTGGGGGCACTTGGATCTCCTCATTTAAACCATGTCACCTAGGGGGACCCCAGAAGCGTGTCTTCTCTCTTCGGGTGCCTGCCCTCCAGAATAGCACCCCTCTAGAGATTGACATCCCTACAAGGGTTCTGCAACTCTTTGAAGATGAGGTTTTGTTCATAGTGCAGGTTTTGAGTTGTGGCTTGTGCATCTACAACATACAATGTAACAGCCACTATCTAGGATAGTTTACAGAAGTCTAGTCAGGCTATTACAGTCCTTATACTGTATGTTGTAGAATAGATAATTCCTGTTTCTCCTCTGCAGAAGACTAGCAGAGTGCACCCATAAACACCAACTATCAACCAGGCGACATGATGAAAACTGCTTAATTTCACAATACATGGACAGACTTAACTGCAGTTTCAACTGGAAATGGTGACCATCCTAGACCAACCCAACTCCAAAAATGTTACCAAATTCCTGGAAGCCTGGCACTCAGACAAATCTGCCATCAACAGGCACAGTGAGATAAACAACATCTACATACCATTCAAAAGAGAATCAAAAAGTCAAAAAGGAAACAAAAAGATCAAAACATCTCCCACTAGCAATCAACATCCAGATGAACAGAGATTATCACCAAGATTAACAAATCAAAAAGTAAACATTACTCCAGTGAAATTACCAACTCAGGCTAACAAGCGAACAGCAAACAACAGCCCAATCAACAAATCAGCAAGAACACTCCCAGCAACATTGACAGAGCAAGCCATTAGTATACAAAAATAGAGAGCAAATCCCACTCCCTTCTAGCACAAATGATGTTACCTAGTTTGGTAATGTAAAGTCTGCAAGAAAATAACCAAGCTCAAACTACACCAAGGACCCCACAACTATCTATCTGTCTCTTTATCTCTGTATCTCTCTCTCTCTCTCATCTGTCTGTCTGTCTGTCTGTCTCTCTCTCTCTCTCTCTCTCTATCTATCTATCTATTTATCATCTCACTCCCTCTCTCTCACAAAACATCACTGGGATAACCCAACCTTCTCCAAGGTAGTACCCTTTCAGGTATGTTTGGCTACACTTCCCATCATCCACAACCAGCATGCTAAGTACCTGGGTAGGTAGTTCTACCCAAACTCTCATATGTGTCTCTTTAAAACAAAATGACACAAAATACCAATAAGGATCCATCCAATAATGCTGATAATTAGCCAAGGCCATTTTTGAGGAAGTTAGCTTTTCAGCAAAAAAATGAAATAAAATAAAATTCAAATGAGCACCTGTTTTTTTATAAAATTACTCTGCGGCAGGTCCTAAACCCCAGGAGAGGCTGCAGATGGTTTTACATTTGTAAGCCTGACCTCAACAGCTCTTCATTAATCTTAAATCAAGTGATGCTTCAGGAAGCAGCCAGCATTCTGTTCTAGTGCGCTGCAATCTTCAAATGTGGCTGCAAACCAGAAAGATAATTAATTAGGGACTTTACTTTCCAGTTTTTAAACTCTTCCAAACTTCTCAGGATATACCTATGCTGAACAAATTTGGCTAATGAAGGGACTATTTCTAGAATGAGAACTTCCTGTAACAATAAAGCAGGGAGGAGCACCAGATCAGATCCACTAAGAGAAACAATACAGTGGATCTGTTCCCATAACATGCTTAACTGGGCTGATAGAGGGGTTAGTGGGTTTTGAGAATACCACAGGAGGGTTAGTTGGTATCATTCAGATAATTCCCCAGAGTTAAAATGCAGGCCAACATAGATCAAACAATGCACAGGTTAAATTAATCCCAGCTATCAGAACCTCTTATGGAATTCATTGTCCATAAGGCTGACAGCCCAAAACACTGCTTAACTGCACTGGCCGAGGAAAAGAATGCCTAGTGATATTGTAAAGTCTTGTTGGAACTCTCCTGGCACAAAGATTTATGGGATGCTAGACTAGTATATTGAAATTTTGACCTAGATACTATAATAGGAATCTGTTATATTCTGAACCATTCAGAAGTGGATTCGACTAAGGAGTCAACACTTGGTTAAGTATTGAATATGTGAGGAAGCTTCATGTTTGAAAAAAGGACCAAAAATATGTTAAAAAACAAAACCAGAAAGTCCCCCAAATAGTCATTGGAGAAATTGAGTGGCAACTGATTAAAGAAAAGCATTCTGGCTGGTGGTTTGGATACATTTCAATATTTGCTGCAGATTCTAATTGTTTTATCTTAAAGTAAAAGCTTGTATAAAGTTCCATGGAATTTCATTTTTTAAAAAAAGTAATGCCATCTGAGCAATAAGGTCTCAATCTGAGTTCAAGTCACTGTATGTTTTACATGCATTCTTGTGAATTCATGTACCAAGTTTGGTTCTTATAGAGAACCAGTGGAATGTTGTTCAAATTAACTTTCTGTTTCCCTTATAGCAATTTCATGCAGAATTTTAAATTATGTTAAAGAAACCATGCTTAATCCAGGCAGAATTAAACAGGGACTCAGTGCATACACTGTTTTGTGGTTCAGAACCAGACCGATTAAACCATTAAAAACAAAACAACCACGCAAAATCTAATCTAAGATTATAGTAACTATAATAAAGAAATTTGAGTGTTTTCCATAGGAGGAAATTAAGCACCTGCACTCACCAGGACTGCTTAAAAACGTTTACCTTGGGCTGAAGTGCTGTGATTGTGCATGAATGCAAAGGAAAAATATTGAAAATAATGCTGCATTAATCTCTCAACAACAAAATGCCAGCATCTCTCAATTCAATGGACAAGTCTTTATTTCTATTATTATAATTAAGATTTAATTTTCAATTCGATTTACAGTCTGGGACTGGAAAAGCTTAACAGTTCAAGTCCTAACCAGGGAACTAAGAGCTGTTAAGGTGGCACCCGAGTATATAGGCAGTTCCAAGTAGGGTGACTTTTTGCAAAGTCAAGATATTCAGGTTTATTATTATTAACCATTATTATGATTATGATTATTGCTGTTCTGCTGAAAGTCAAGTAAACATTACATGTCCACTTGTACAGCATGTCTGCAAATGTAATAACTCAAAGTTGGACCAATTGTGTAATTCATAAAGCAAGCAAATATTATTTAGATAACTGGTTGCATGCATTATAAGCTTACTAAACATGCTTTTTTTGACTTCAGGATCACCTTTATGTAACTGCTTGCAAATGGGGCACCCTGCTCCTTCCTTCCTTCCTTGTCTTTGTTTTCTTTTGTTCATCAGAAGAAGGCAAAAATGTTTAATTAGATTGGAGGCATTAATAATACCTTCTGGGCCATCTCAAGCCATAACACTGAAAGCCCCTTTGGAGTTAATTCCCATCAGCTGGGCCCTCCCACCACCCGACATATGGGACCCACTTAGAAGCCTCCAGCCAAAGGTGGGGCTTCCCTGCTGAGAAAACCCTAAGCGACCAAGCTGAAAAACTCTCCATGTCACTAGTGGAGGTCAAAGCAACCAACCAAACAACATCTGGCATACTGTGCCAATTGGAAATCAATAAGACATGCTGGGTGGAAGGTTGTAATTTTATGCCTGTTTGCACAAGGAGATAAATTGGAATTAAAAAATAATAGGTCTGTGTCATCTGCCAGCACAATACTGTTATGATCACATGTCTCTGAATGACAAGCCAGGCATTGGGCCAGGGCATTGAGTACAATGCTAAAATCTGATTCATAGGTTAACTTTAGTTTTTACATGAATCAAGAAGTCCAGTAACTGGAGGTAAAGCTGCGGCTGATAAAAACACCTGTCCAGTCTAGGTCCTTGTGATGGATTTCAGTTCATGGCTGCTATTCTCACAAGTAAGGTAATGGAGGGAGGGCAGAGCAATTGTATATGCATTGACTACCAAATATTCTTTAAAGTGTGTCAAGCAGATGTATTGAAAACTGGAAGCAAAAATCTGACAAAGCATAATCTTCTCATTTGAAACATTTGAAACAAAGTAAATCAATATATACTGCACTGTAAGAGATTCCCTGGATGCAATTTATAGAAATTATAATGAAATCAATCACTTTCTCTCATCTCAACCCATCTTATAGGGGTGTTATGCAGAAAGTAGAGGATGGAGCATTGCATGTATTGCCTTTTGCTGTACAAAATAAAGATGGGACATAAATATCATCGTCGTCGTCGTCATCATCATCATCATCATCATGAACCTTTTTTTGCAGGTGCAGAGTTAGTTTTTGGGATCAATAAGCACATTTTTGCGATCAAACGCAGCATCGGGGTCTAACTGGGCATTTTTCACATCCACATTTATTCTAGCTTGCTATCTTTGCTTTGGTCTTCCACGCAGGTGCTTGCCATCCTTATTAAAGTGGGAGGCCATATGGGCAACGGGGTGGGGTGCTGCTCAGTGGGCTTACCATTGTGGGCACTTCTCACTGTATTGTATGTATTGTAGGGCAGGGGTTCCTAACCTCCAGTCTGCAGCCCGGTATTGGTATGCAGCCCATTGGAAACAGGGCCGCACAAGTTGTGGATGGGCATGCCAGTGTGAGAAGCTCCATTTGCACAAATGGTGAGTGTGCGCACACAAAACCACCCCTTCTCCCCCTCTGCCGCTGCAGCCGCCGTTGCTGCCAGTCTGCAAAGCCAGAAAGGTTAGGGAGTGATGTCGTAGGGCATAAATCTTGTAATAAATAAAATTTTGTTAGCTGCTGTAATGAATTGGAGTGAACATGAATAACGTTACAGGCTCAGCTGGAGAGTTATTCTGTAGAATCCTTGAATTCTTGGCAGACTTGGTTCTAATTATAGTAGAATGCCATCATTTTCTGGCCCTTAAGGCAGTTAAGTGCGTCTTGGAATTATTGTTTAGGAACTTAAAATAGCCAGTCTTTCTCATATATCTGCTAGCATATCAATTCTAAATTTACCATGTTTTAATTCTGTATTTCTCACCAGCTATTGTGATTAGGATCTTCATTTTCCCACATGTAGATCTCTCCTCTAAAATGTGTATTATAGTATATTAGTATAGTACTTGGGAATTGTAATTTTATTTATTATTTAATTAATTTCTATTGATTTTTGTTGTTTAATTCTATTCTCCCCCCCCCCCCCCAACTGTTGGGATTATGGTAAAGTCCAGATATCTTTCCCTTCATTATATTTTACAATAACAAGATGTGTATGAACTAACTAGTCTGAAGTAGCCATTGAGTTCTGATCTATGACCTTCCCATACCTTAACACTTTCCTTGACACTAAATATAGGCATTTTGTAGGATTGTTCCCCACTTACATGGACAAGTGGACCCCATAGCACTATGTTTTTCAGCCTGATGCTTGCCAAATGTGTTGAAGTTCAAATTCCAGCATTTATCACTAGTGTAAATTGGACTAGTGTTTCAATTTCAATATTCTGTTCAGTCCTTGAAGCATAAATTCTCTTCTTCTTACTTGGCTTCCTTAAGTCTCTTTCTATGATAATTAAAAATCTATGTTAATTAATAGATTGTTCCATTTATTTGTGATTAATTATCACAATGATAAGTTCACAATTATCTTCTCAACACTTTTTGCCAGTAAGCTAGGGTTGGATCCAGTAATTCAGCCTGTTCAGAGTTTCCATGAAAATATTATAAGGATATTACATCCAGTTTTGGTTGCCACAACATAAAAATATGTTGAGAAACTAGAAAGGATTCAGAGAAGAGCAACCAAGATTATTACAGGACCGGAGGCTAAAACATATGATGAACGGTTGCAGAAATTGAGTATGTTTAGTCTAACGAAGAGAAGGGCTAGGGGTGACATGAGAGCAGTCTTCCAATATCTGAGGAGCTGCCATAAAGAAGAGGGAGTCAACCTATTCTCCAAAGCACCTGAAGGCTGGATAAGAAGCAATGAATGGAAGCTTATCAAAGAGAGAAGCAACCTAGAACTAAGGAAAAATTTCCTGACAGAACAACTAATCAATGGAATAGCTTGCCTTGAGAAATTCTGGGTGCTCCATCACTGGAGGTTTTTAAGAAGAGATTGGACAGGCAAGATCTCCTGTTTGATCAGGGGTTGGACTAGAAGACCTCCAAGGTCCCTTCTAATTCTGGTATTCTGCCTTTCTTCAGAAATAATATGGCTTGAAAACTGATTCAAAGGACAGAGTTAAATACAGTAAGATTTTTAGTTTGATTAGCCACAATACTGATTCAAATGGAAGATTGACTGGAATTTAAACACTAGTTTGAAGCTTCACAAAAATCAACAGTCTTTACACATAACCAACATGACCAGCCACAGCTACAGATCTCACTGAGAAAATAATATGGAACCTAGAAGCAGGTTTTTTTTGACTGGATAGAAGGCAAATAAAGATAAACAGGAATATGTGAATTATCTTATGGGAACAAGGGCAGTGCCATTCATAAACAGGACAAATGCTGCTGAAATTTGGAGATGCTCAGCCTTCTCTTCCCATTAACAAGCCCATTTAGGAAGCAGAATATAAAGAGTGGAATAACTGTGCCTAACAGGCTGGGTTCAACATCTGTCATGCTGCAGATCACTAATGTTCAATTGGATCCTATTGTTTTCAGATTATTCAACTCCATTCATTGTCATTGTGAAGGTTTAATCAAGTGTTTGCAATCACGTGATGTTTTGGAGTCATAACTGGAACAATTGACCCACAGTTTTAGATCAAAATACTGTGTTACAAAATTGAAGGAAACATGACTTGTGAACAAATGCTCAGTAATAATTTAATTACTCTGGAAATTATTTTCTTTCATCTTAAACTTACATCACATTTTCAAGTGGGAAAGAAAAAAGATGAAACAAAAGCCTTATTAAGGAGACCAATATATGCTGTGAAAGGACAAAATAATATTTTCTGTTTCTTATTTAGAAAATCACATGCCTTTTGCAGTCAATAGTGTTTGCCACAGTATTGTTTGGAAAGCAGGCTGAAAAATCTCTTTGTATGTTTTTGTAATACCATAAAAGCATATTCCTTAAAACTATTGTCCAGCTATTCTTTGTAAGTAAAAACTCAACTTCTCTCTCTGCTGTGTTAAGCGAGTTATGAGAATCTGCAGATTCTAATGTTTGTTTTGTTTTTTGCCTCTCTTGTGTCCTCTTGGGTTCACACAAATTCTCTGACCCACCCCCTTCCCCCAGCACTTTATGGCAAGCGAGCAACCCAGCGATGTGTCAGGAAAGCTTTTTTGCTGAGCTGCAGAAGCTGATTCATTGGGGAAAAAAATAAACCTTTGCTTAGTTGTGGTGATTCTTGTGGGGTCAGGCCAGACGCTGCTCCAGATGGCAAGTTGTCAAGTCAGACAGGCCAGGCTTTGGGAGACTTTTCAAGAGACCCAGATTGCAATGTCAGGATTTTCCTGGACATGCGCATGTGCATCCCATTCCCAGGGCAGCAAGGTGCTGGGAGAGAAGCAGAGGGCCACCCACCCAACCTGTTCAGCTCTGCTGCTGCTTCTATAAAGACTTCCCTGACTTGTGACTTGGGCTCAGAGCCCAGGAGGAAGAGGCAACAGAGCTCTCTCTGCTGCTCTTCAGGTCACCACGGATCTGAGATGATTGCTATGGAAGACTGCTATTAGGACTTTCTCCTACCTGGCCTTGACTTCATAAGCAGTCCTTTGGGACCTAGGTGCACCAAAACTCTTTGAGATACAGTGAGCTTTTGGCACTCACTGTAATTTTCTTCCCATTTTAAGTTGGAACCTTTGAAGGTGAAGATGCTGCTTGCTTCTTTCCAAAGTGAGAGGAAATGAAGAAGACCAAGATCCAAGCCAATGTGGGGAGAACTCTAGGTTTCACTCTTGGTTTGTCCAAAACAGGGACAACTTCATACCTATTAAATTATGTAACTTGGGGAAGATGGTACTTTTCACAATAAGTCCATCCTCTTGAAGTTGAGGGAAGTATTTTCTCTTAAAGACCTATTGCAGGAAGGTTTTTTTGATAGCTTCAGCAAAAGCTTCCCCCATGAAACCCTGCAAACCAAACCCTAAGGAAACTCCCAGTGCAGATGCTGGCTTCCCCTGCAGCAGTGAGTCAGGCTGTGCAGCGAAAGGCAGCTCTGAACGGCTGGAGAACGCCGCCAAGCGCAGGCTGGCTGCCAACGCTAGGGAAAGGAGAAGAATGCAGGGGCTCAACATGGCCTTTGACCACCTCCGCAAAGTGGTCCCCCAGTGGGGGCAAGACAAAAAGCTCTCCAAGTATGAGACTCTTCAGATGGCGCTCAGCTACATCATGGCCCTGACAAGGATCCTGGCCGAAGCCGAGAGGTTCAGCGCACAGAAAGGCTGGATTAACTTTCATGAGGAGCATTTCCACACTTGCACAGGTCAGAAGGCGGCTGCGGAGACTGAGCCCTATGCTCCCAGGCTTTTCCACTTCCAGCCTGATCACTTCTAAATTTATCAACTAGATTGCTGTGGATCTGGGACAGGCTCATTTTCTCACTCTTGTAAAACTTGACAACAAGAACTGAACAGCCACCTCAGGTAATCACCAGTTGTGATACTCTTGATTTCATTTTATTTCATCTTTGGAATAAATTGATCTAATTCATCTGCTGCCTGTTGGGGGAGATAATTTTTCCCCTCCCTAGTGGTTACCTGTGAAATATGTACAATATCTTCAGGCTGCATCATTTTGACATTATGCATTTTTTTTGGGTAGTTATACGTGTCTGACCTACCATCTTATGTTTTCACAATATGTTGAAGAAAACAAAGCAGGATTTATAGTAGCAATAACAGCAACAACAGAATTATTCCAGTTTTATATATGGCATGGACAAATTTGGTTATTGGAAAATGTAATTTAATTTTTAATCTGAATGATTAGATATTCAAATCTCCATTAATTCTTAAATTAGTATATTTTATTTTGTTACCTCTTTAATGGTATATTATACAACAGAAAATAGAAATGATATTCTTTAGTCCTCAAAGAAATAACTTCCTTAAACTTTGTAAGTTTGTCCTTATAGGTTCTTCTAAACCAAACTGTGTAAGTTTCACTTAATTACAACTCACAATTTCTCAGAGTGTAAACCTAGAATGAAACTAATTTCAGTTTTAGTCTTTAGAGTGTTTAAATATTCTGTATGCTGCTATGAAGTTTAATTAATGTTACATGATGATATAAGATGTTTGCGTGAAAATAAAATTTTACAATTTGTCATTCATAATAAGCTTGATTTTGTTTACATTGTTTCATTTCTTTTACAGTGTAAAAAGTTTTGTGAAGTATAAATAAACACATTTTTCACATATAAAATGTCTGTTATTAAAAGTGGTGGGCATCCTATTTTGGGATTTAGGTGTGCTCTATCAGAGGAAAGGTTCTGTCCATTCCTTTAGATGGAAAACATACATAAAAAAGGAATGCACTAATTTTTTGGAGGCATTATGGTATAAATGATTAAAGCAGTAGACGAAGACTTGGGTGATACAAACTGAAATCCATCCTCATTCATGGAAACTAACCAGGTGATTTTTAAATGATCACTCTTAACCCAACTGGTAGGACTGTTGTTGTGGATAGATATTGGAGTAGAAATTGCTGCATTCTCAGAGGAAAAGAGACTTAAATCTGAATTTAATTCTTGTCAGGGATGTCTGCAGAGAGGATCAATCCTTTGCTTTATTGGCTGGCTGTAGCTATATGATCAGGTCAACTGAATAAGAAGCATTGTGAGGGGCCATTGAGGATTTCCAGACAAGTCACTTCTGTCTTGTTGCTGATTAAAATAAGCATTTTTGCTAGTAGACAAGCTCAGTTTGGGGATTCTTTTCCCATGTTCCCTTAAAACCAATAACCACATGCCTTGCTGATTTCCATGGTCATCTGAGCCAGCAAGAAATTGATTTCATGGATTTTAGCTTGTGCAGTGTGATGGGTATATGAAGGAATGGGTATATGAAGGGTGCGATGGGTATATGAAGGAGCCTGAAGAATTATGAAAAAAAATGACAGTTCTCTCTTGCTATCCACGGACATTATACCAAAAGGCTAAAAAAATATTTAAATATTACAAAAGGAAGAGAAGAAATTAGCAAAGTGGTAGAACACACACATTTCAAAACCAGAGAGAGAATTCATTGAAACATGATCATATTTGGCATTATACCACTGGTTATGACCAACATTCACTTCATAGCAGGGGTGGGCAACTGTGGCACCTTTAAGACCTGTGGACTTCGACTCCCAGAATTCTTGAGCCAGCCATAATGAGCCATGCTGGCTCAGGAATTCTGGGAGTTGAAGTCCACAGGTTGTAAAGTCGCCATAGTTCCCCACTCCTGCTATATAGAATAGTCTGTCATGCAGGAGGACTTCAGTTTAGGCTCACCAAAACAATCAAATCAGTTTGAAGATAAAATGTAAATTGAATAAAGATGCAAATAACTACAGCGCATACTGGTTTCCCAGTAAACCATGAGCAGCTTGCTGAGCTGCCCTGAACAAGAGCAGAACCACAGCTTATATACCCATTACAAAGACAAGACAAAGAGAGGCAGGCACAATGTAAATTACAGATGATACAGGAATGCTTTTTATAAACCCATCTGTGTGACCTTCTTGTCACTTATCTCTTCCCACAAGGTCAGCATACTGCTATATATCTTTGAGATCTGGTCACTGAATATAGAACAGTGTGATTTCAGGGTCACAGGTTCCTATCTGATTTCTACCTTGTCACCATGCAGGCCAATCCAACTTGCTATTAATATCTTATTACAAGGATATTTTAGGCAGTTCGCACATATATATATATATGGGAAATATAGAATTGGTAGTGTGTGTTTGACAGGTAACTTATTTCACTACTCTAGTCATGACAGCATGTAGCATTACAATAATTTACCCTGAGCTGGGAATGGACTAGATGATCTTGGGAAGTCCTTATATAGGTAGTCCTCAACTTAATCCATTCGTTTAGTGACCATTTGAAGTCACAACAGCACTGAAAAAAGTGACTTATGACTATTTTTCACACTTATGATCGTTGCAGCATCTCCATGGTCACGTGATTCACTCAACAATTGTGTCACTTAACAACTGTGTTATTAACTTAACAACTGTGTTATTAACTTAACAACTGCAGTGATTCATGTAACAACTGTGGTAAGAAAGGTCATAAAATGGGGCAAAACAACAACTGTCTTGCTTAGCAACACAAATTTTAGACTTAATTGTGGTCATGCTCAAGACCAGTGGTGAAATTTATTTTTTTTCACCACCGGTTCTAAGGGCGTGGCTTGGTGGGGGTCATGTGTCTGAGTGGGCATGGCCAACTCAATGTCACTCACGGCAAGGTGGGGCGGTGGCACCTTGCTGTGACGTCGAGTTGGCGATGCCCACCCAGTCACATAACCGATGCTGTAGAGACGGCGATGCTGACTGCCTGCCAAATACAGGCAAAAGGTTAGTCGGGAAAAAAGAAGACAAAGAGGTGGTGACTGGAGGCTTCTGGCACCACTTTTTGCCGGCACGAAGGGCCTGCAGCCATCACCTTTTTGCCGGCTGGAATGGAGCCGGGAGTGGTGGATGGAGGCTTCTAGCACCGGCAAAGAGGTGGCAGCTGGAGGCTTCTGGCACTGCTTTTTGCCGGAGCGAAGGGCCTGCAGCCGCCATCTCTTTGCCAGCCGGAACCGAGCTTGGAGCGGCCGCAGCCTGTCCCATTATGATTCTCCTCCCCCACCGCAGCGGCAGCCGGAGGCAGGCAAACTCCAGGGACAGGCAGGGTGGTGACCTGGCCCCTGCTTAGGCACCATGGAGCTCACCATTGCGCTCAGTGGGCTGCAAAGGAGAGGCCGGCATGAGGGGACTACAAGGAGCAGGGGAAAAGGAAAAGCCCCCCTCCCTCACGCCGGCCGCTCCGTTGCCCGTTTTGCCATTGCAGCCCCACACCATGGAGCTTTCACCCCCCACCCCTGAGATGCCCTCGCTTTCCCCCACTTCTCCAAGCATTTCTTTTCCTACCTTATTTCCAGCTCCTTCACGTT
>JANHFL010003002.1:87525-115653 GCA_032468155.1 Oxyrhabdium leporinum | reverse complement strand
CAGAGGTGATATTTGCCGGTTCTCTGAACCAATCAAAATTTTCCCTACTGGTTCATCTGAGCCGGTGCGAACCGGCTAGATTTCACCTCTTGTCAAGACTATCTATCTGTATTATGCGATTCTGTCATGACACACATAAAAAGGAGCTTTGACAGCATAGTTGTGGATGCCATATTCACTTTTTTGTGTGTTCCCCTCCTCCCCCAAGGACACCCGATTGTGTTGTATAGTATTTCACAGTGGAGACTAAAGAACAACAATATTATTGGTTGTTTTTTTAAAGGCTGAAGCTGATTTTTCCTCTCAGGTTCAGTGTGTGGATGACACTATGATCCCACCTAGTCCACGTTTGTAATCAGGAAAAGGGAAAAGCAGTCATTTTTCCCTGGTAGCCATCAGGGCATAGGAGAGCCAGGAAGTCTGAGCCCTCCTGCTTCTTCTCCCTCCCTCCCTTCTCTGGCAGCACCAGAACAACCTTTCAATGTGAAGCTTTATGAACAAAGAAATGGGAAAAGACACAAAAAAGGTTCTGAAGCAGCCAGGCAAGGCAGAGGGGTTAAAATGGGCAAAACAATCCAAGTTAGCAAGTTGTTCTTCCAAGTGTCCTTTTTCTTCTGAAAACTCAGCTTTAATTTTGTCTGGCTGTTGTGCCCAAATTCAAGTTCAGTGAAGATGTTGGCTCTGTTGCCCTGAGTTTCTCACTCACTTGCTTTGATGCCAGTCCCCCTGAAAATTCTCAAACACCCTCAAAAGTAGTGATTGTCCAGTCTTTCTATTGCTAGAAACAGAACAATGCAATTGCTCTTAAGTATCTCCTTGTGTGATTCATACTTGCCAGGTTGCAAGCAGATCATCTGCATTTAATCTTCTTATACTGCTGTAAACATAACAGGTATTTTTGTCAGACAGTAGTGAGTTGAGTTGCAAGTAAAGAGCAGCAAAAGTTCTGATATGGTGCTTTTAACACTTTGATGGAAAAAAAGACCCAGACAAATTTGTTTCTCTAATGGCAATTTATTTAAAACAGATGTAGCTAAGCTGACTATATTTAGACTCTGAAGTTCAGAAGAGTTGCTCCTGTAAGTACAAGGATGGGTGAGGCCACCACGAAATTCCAGGGCTACAGGCTACAGTGAGAAACAGAAAATCATCTCTGGAGTAGGAAATCACACAACACTTCTGTGCTATTGCCCCAAAACCTGTTTGGGTGCATCCATATTGTTACCAGGAATTGTGCTAAACTCAAGGAATGCTTAAATTTACTATGAAATTACATCAGAAAACTGATTTAAGCTTTGGCTGCTCTGTACAAGATAGAAGAGTACCTTGGACAGAGCCAAGGTAATGCAGAGATAATTCCTCATACTGTATGTTGTTGGGAAAAAGGAAGGCTAAGGCTAAGGACAGCAGCAGACAAGATGGACAGAGCACCATATTTTTCCATCTATAAGATGCCCCCATGCATAGGATGCCCCCCCCTTTCTTACCCAAAATTCAGAAATCAATATTTTAAGCAATCAGAAGTTTCGTTCGTGAGGCTAGTTTGCAGAGATACGATATCGGCAGTTTCATGACAGCGGTTCTCTTGCCCCCCCCCTCCTGTATAAGATGTCCCTCCATTTTTAGGTAAATATTTTAAAGAAAAAATATCATCTTATACATGGAAAAATATGATATATGCTTTTGTGTTTGGGTGCAGCTCTTCTTCTTCAAGGAGGCAATGATGATACTTCCTTGCAGAATGTCCCCAAATTCACATTCTGTAGCAAATCCAGGCATGTGGTTTTGAGGACAACAGGATTGTCTTCAGATCTGCACATAGAAATCATTTTTGGGGTGTGAGACCCTCATTAAGGGAGAACATAAGTGTTCCCTGCCAGCTTCAATAGATGTAATCTATTATCATCACTTTGCAATCTAAAGACAAACTGGAAAAAGCCTTTGGCTCTGTAATATTTTGGATAACAGTTCCCCAGGGACACAGGCAAAGAGATATTTGTATAATGCCACTCTGAAGCATTTATTCAATGGATGAGGAAAAACACATTTGCTGAACAGTTTGGCATTTTTCTTTATATGCATTTAAAATATACTTTAGAACATACTGTTCATTACCCACCCTCTTTCCATCAAAGATATGTACCTTATATATTACTAGGATTAAAAAACCATTTTAATGGAAAAATAACAACTTCATATTGGTAGAATATAAGGCCATTGAGTTGTGCAATACATACTTCATTTAACAGGTAGGAAATTTCATTTGATTTTCCTGCTATATTAATTCAGGTATTGATTAAACTGCGTAGGTGAAGTCATTTTTTTCACAGAACAGTATCTTGCTGTGAACTTTACAACAGTTTCCTATATATATTATACTGTGCCTTTCTATGACACAAATCAAGAGTTTACAACAAAGCAGTTGTGGATCAATTGATCTATTTTTTTAAAAAAAATATTTTTATATCAGAAATAAGAAGATAATGGTGCTATCATTTATTATGTTTGTGCTTTGCTGACTTACATGAGAAACATGAAGAATCCAAGTGACTTCCCAGTACTATTTGTGGCGAATCCATTTTTCAAAATTTCATTAATGTTTCCACAGAATATCCTCCTTGTTACATTTCTGAAGTGCTTTCACAGTGATACTGCATGGTTTCACTGAAAAAGGATATCTAAAGTTCGGGGCTGGTATACTGTATGTGAAATAATCTCAAAACACAAAAGCATTTTCTTTGCTTTGTAGTATCCTCTTATACAAGAAAAAGTTTTTAGAGTCCGTTGGATTCTCTAATCTTCTATTGGAATTTAGCAGGTTCAGAAAAGGAACCAGAATCCCAATAAATATATTCATACAAGAATGTGGACATGCTCCTCAGCGGTGTTTCCCAACCTTAACCATTTTAAGGCGTGTGGACTTCAACTCCTAAAATTCCCCATCCAGCATGACCGGTTGAGGAATTCTGGGAGTTGAAGTCCACCTGTCTTAAAGTTACCATGGTTGAAAAACACTGCTTTGTAGAAGCTATTGGGCTCCATCCAATCCTGAATGCACTTTCATTCAAGCCAGGCATTTCTTGTCCCCACCTCCTCTTTCTCCTTCAACCTGTTCTACAGCGCTCCACCTCTTTGAAGCAGACTGAATGGCTTATGAAAGAGATGATTTGATGATGATAGTGAATATTCTTCCAGGGATCGATACCCATTTATTCTAGCTTCCCTGGTTTGGAAGCATACATCTCCTCAGCATCCTTATTAAGTCAGCAAGGATTTCAAAAGAAAATAGATTTATTTTGCTTCCATAAGCTTTCTTTCCTTGTGGAAATTTGTAGGAATGACTTTGGTTGCATGCAACAAAAGAACTTGTTTCTAGTGCAAAGTTTAGGTTCTAGTTTATGAAATAAATAAAAAAAGAGAAATGAAACTGTCTTCTGAAAGAAGAAAACTCTGGAAATTCTGAAAGATATTGTCTTTCAGCAATATCAATAGCCACAATGGCCTTTTTTCATATAAATCTACCTATTCAGTTGATTTGATATCAATTACACATATCAGGGAAGGCTATTTTCTATATGCCAAATAAGCCGAGTTAAAGTTTGTCTTGGCTAAATTCCACTGGGTCAACACGGATCAAATTACAAGGAATTGCTGTTGTGTAAATGTCCATGTTTTTCTGAATATTTTCAGTCATTAAATTTGAAAACACGCACACGTATTGCCTGTACTACAGGAGATATATATCTTTTCACAAATGTACATTAATACATGACAATTACATTTACCTAATCAGTGATATTCATTAATTTATATCTGATTTTTCAGGCATACTCAATTTTTCTCCTGGAACATTTTCCATATGAAAGTAGACTATTTTTTTACTAAATGTTGGGATTTGCATGACTTCAGTGAATCCCTATGCTGCTGAGATACATTATTGTTGTCACATAATGCCTTTTATTTTTTTCTGCCATCATATTTCTGTTTAAGCTACCTCAATACAAGAAGAGCATTTCTTTTAATACTTGAGGGATGTCTTCAATCTTTCTTTATATGAACTGTCCAAAGTGATCCTTGATTGTACAACTCTGTTTGGAGCATGGTACTGTTCTCTTGATCAAAGTTTAGAAGAACCTTCTTATGTTCTGCTCACCTGGGAAGATTCAATTGCTTCGATAAGAGCATTTGGGATTTTAATGAAACAGCTTGATCTCATGGCAATCACACATTAATTTAGAGCTGTATTACTCAACCTTGGCAACTTGAAGATGTGTGGATGCCAACTCTCAGAATTCCCCAGCCAGCATGCTGGTTGGGGAATTCCGGGAGTTGATATCCATACATCTTCAAGTTGCCATGGTTGAGTAATACATATTTAGATTCTGGCTTCATTTATAACAAAGCAGAGAAGATGCTTTCCAGGGCACTAGGCCTTCCTAGGAACAAGGTACTAACCTGTGATAACTAGGAAAAAATGACAGAAATCACAGAAACATCATTTCCAGGGTCAACACTTATCGGAAACCTCATACAGGTAGTCCTCAACCTATGACCACGTGCTTAATGACCATTCAAAATGATGACAGTGCTGAAAAAATTGTCTTATGGCAGCCCTTGCACTTACGATCATCACAGTGTTCCTGTGGACATAATGAAAGTTTGGGCATTTGGTAACCGGCAAGGATTTGTGACAGTTGCAGCATCTTGATGTCATGTAAACACCATTTCTGACCTTGCTGGGGGCTTCCAACAACCAAAGTCAATGGGAAAAGCCATATTTGCGTAATGATAATGGTGATTCAGTGAACAACTGTGGCAAAAAAATTATAAAATCAGAGGCGACTTGTTTAATGACAGCATCATTTAGCAACAGATGTTCTGGTCCCATGTGTGTCATTTGTTGAAGTCTACTTGTATTATTTTGAAGAGGTCACTGCTCTTCATTCACATTTATTTTTAAGGCACATACCTCTTATGATGGTTTCTCCAGTCTGGAATTCTCCAGCTACATGAGGATTATAACTTTCAGCATGCTGTTGCCCCAAACACATGGAAGACACTCATGGGAAAAATATTTAACCCAGGCTTCCCCTTTTTGAATGTATGGTGACCACAGCTTCCTAGAAAATCTCCTTTTCTG
Source organism: Oxyrhabdium leporinum (assembly GCA_032468155.1). Classification (NCBI taxonomy): domain Eukaryota; kingdom Metazoa; phylum Chordata; class Lepidosauria; order Squamata; family Cyclocoridae; genus Oxyrhabdium; species Oxyrhabdium leporinum. The sequence continues at coordinate 110,513 of JANHFL010003002.1, read as the reverse complement.
TTTCACCCAGAAACACTCCCAAAAAGAAAATAGGTTTAGCTATTGTGGAAGGATTTGATTATAAAATGCCATAATTAATGCCAGTGAATTCCTAGTACTAGTGCAAAGTTCAAACTATTTTAATCTTGAGTTGGATTTCAATTTGGTTGTAGATTTTCAGAGGATTGAGACTTTGTTTCAAATATATTAAAAAAAATTCACTGCTAATAATACCCAGTATTACAAAGGTCTTTGGCAAATCTGATGGAAATAAATTTATTCTTTCACAGTGAAATTAGCATCATATATCTGAGTTATAGCTTAAGCATAAAAATGCTAATATGTATTTCAGACTTTAATGGGTCTTCATTTAGAATATTGAATAAAAGCAGAATGCAATAAAACTGGTTAATTGTATATACCGATTTATATCATATGCTAACAAAATCTCTTTGCTTTATGGCCTCTTTTAATTATTCGTTTTAAATATGGGAGATCAATCAATATCCAACACGAATGAAGTTTGATTATTAAGTATGGACTTAATGATAATTCCCTTTTGTTTAATTAGTGTCATCTCAGAAGAATTTTATTATTGGTACAATGACCTCTGGATGCTCAAAATGGGGAAAAATAGAGGTGAGGTTGTTGTAAAGGAAGTAGGATTATTTCCAAGTATGAAAAAATGCAATAATCCAGACTCAACCAGGTCTGCAAGAAGGCTATAATTTAAGGGACTATCCTAACCCAATTTGTTAATAGGTATGCATATATGCAAGTTATGTAGAATTCTGAAGATAGGAAAAAAATCCTATCTAAAGGCCAAAGAAACAAAAACAACATGCAAGGCATTTTTGTTTTTGTTTAAATATTGATTTCTAAATATGGAAAAAGAAAAAAAAAGTAAGCATGCTTCAAAATGTGTATACCATTGGGAGCTGTGGGATGACTATAATATGGGCTTTGTGGTACATAAGCTGTTTTATAGCTAATTGCAGTATGATCCTATACATATTCCTCAGAAGTAAGGCTCTTATAGTTGAGTGGACTTACTTTAAGGTAAGCGTATGCCTGCAGCCGAACAACAGGGCACCTTAACACTAATATTAAGAGCCTTCTTTGGATGCAAGATTCATGAGTATAAGAGTCACACTTTTAAAAAATTCTATGGTTTAGAAGCAGTTTCTATCTGAAATGCTACACTTCTCTAGTTTTGGGTTGGCTAATTATTTCATTTGTATGTATTCTTAGCAAACTAATCAGTCACAGTTTTATTTTTTGGCATTGGATCTGTGTTTTGTGACTACCAGCCACTCTTAAAACTCTGTATTCAAAATCAGAGACTTAGGGGTGTATGTAGGGAATCCAAAAAGTAAGATGGTGTCATGGGAGAGTGGTGGAAACCACCATCTTGACTTTTTCAAGAGTCTTTCCCTTTCCAGATGCCCCTGCATTTGGTTTCTCCTTCCTCAGAATGATTACCACTGTAAATGTCCTTCTTGGTACCTTTCAGACAGCTATCCAAATCTTAACTAAGTGCCTGTTTAACTGCCTTACAATCTTAGCAGGAAAATGGGCACATCTTTTTTACTTAACAGCTGAAAACTACGCCACTTTTCTTCATAACCCGTGGAACGAAAGTAACACAGCACAAAATTTGTCGCAGTACATTCTATACCACAACAACTGCACAGTATGATGCTGCATTGAAATCTTGGCGCTCAATATCTTTACTGTTTATCAATTATATTAGCTGTAAACCTTAAATGTTTCAGCATGTCTCTTCCATTCCTTTTCACAGTTCTAGTATTTCTTTATTTTCAGGGAGAATTTGAACGTTTTTTCTTACAGTTCTTCACTTTCTACCACAGGCTGGGAGGGAGAGGAAAAGCGTGCTGGATTCTCAACAGCAGAGAAAGCAGAGAAAATGTCGAGTCCTTGTCCCGTGAGATGTGCATACCGGGTGCTGCTTGAGCGAAACTTGATTGGCTGAGATATCTGTTGATGCCACTGAGCTGGAGCAAAAAAAAAATAATGGTATGAATGTAGGATATGACTATTGAGCATCTCTTTTAGGTTATATATATTAAGGTTGTAAAAAGAGTTATCCCTAGCTTGTATGTGAGAAGCCTAAGGCAGATTATAGAACTGTGTGCTAAATGCCCTCGAAGTTGCTCCAAGAACTTTAGGTAGCTGGAATAATGTGAAATTTCCAATACTATTTTAATACATTACTATCAACCTCTAATGCCCTAAATGCTTTTGAGCTCAAAAATTTATTTCAACATCTCTCTTGGCATGCACTAGCTGGCCCCTTGAAATCTAAGGAGGGCTGAGTCCTCAGGGCTATTATTTAAGCAAGGTTCTTCCCATTGATGGCCCTTATATTGTGGAACATCTTGCTTTCAATGATGGATCTTCTCTGTTCAATTTCATAAACTCTTAAAGAACACTTCTTCTTCTAGAATCTTGGTTCCTCCTAATACCTTTGCTCCTAACTGCTACAAAGAACTTCACTGTATGGTATTAAATTTTTAATGGTTTTGTTGTCATATTTCATGCTTCATGAACTAAGAAGGAATTTCCTAACAGTGAGAACAGTTAATCAATGGGATAGCTTGCCTTACAGAGTTGTAGGTCCTCCATCACTAGAGATTTTCACGAAAAGTTTGGACAGCGATTTGTCCAGGATGGCATAAGGACTTTTGCCTTGGGCAGGGGGTTGGACTAGAAGACGTCCAAGTTCTCTTCCAGCCCTATGATTTTATGATACTATCCTGAATGATGAGCAGTAAGCAAAAAGTAGTAATCAAGCAAACACAGAATCACTGCATGATGCTTTCATGGTATTTGCTGACTCAGTTTTCCATCCTTTGGAGATTGGTAAAATGAGGATACAGATTATTGGGGGCAATATGTTGACACTGTAAACCACCCGGTGGTATATAGCTCTAAATGCTATTGCTATTGCTAAGGAATAACATTAACTGTAGATCAAAGATATACAGTTTTCAGGAACTGGAGAGAATTTCAACCAATAAGTTATACAACATCTAATCTAAATATCTAATCTAATTCTCAGAATTGAGACTGATCACACATATAACATATATTTTGTTCATTTACTGTATCCCTAAAGTTTTGGCCACTTACCATATATGTCAAGTCTAGCAGTACAAGAGACAATACCGGCTTCATTTTTCGCAGACAAAGTGTACCAACCAGCATCTACTTTTTTGGCAGGCTGAATCAAAAGGCAAACATATCCTGTAGCATCTTGGTGCATACTAAGAAGAATTAAAATGATTTCAGTGTCATTTGTGATATACGTTTTAGTGATATCATTCAAGAAAACAACAGAAACATGATATTTATACTCTCTCCCTCTTCCTCCATCCTTCTCCCCCCTTCTCTCTCTTAACTTTTGTGTGTATGTGTGTGTTTATGCAGAGAAGGACTTTCTTCGTGACCTTGGAGTTTTGTAATGGAAGATCTCAAGGATTCTTGAACTATTTGACCAAATTCTTGTTTCAAACAAGCTTGCTCATTGTGTGCAGTCAATAACAGCAGTAATTTTAAGCAACACTGATATATTTTAAAACTTTTCAATCACTGTAGTTTACAAAATCTTGTATACTTGATTTTTATCCTCCTATAATGTGTCTCTAGTAGGACTTTACAGTTAATCTGTAGTAATACATAAAAGTTCTATCTGCCCTTAGGGATTCTGCATTTCAGCAAAAGTATCTTTTTTCCTAGATAAAGGAATATTTATTACTATATGCAGTACATACTATATGCAGTACATTTTAATCATGCTTTATAGCAAGGGATGCAGGGTACAGAGAAACCATATTTAAATGTTTCAGAAGTTGGTTGTGAACTGATTCAAGAGTTATGCATGCTAAAAGGTGCTGCATGTTCAGTGCAAAATAAATTAAAAGTTTTGGGCAATAAAATCTCACATCTCACATTTTTAGACAATCAAAAAGCACTTTCCAAAAATCCCATGCTCACCTCATCCTCTCCCTGTGGGGAGGTATGGTTTCATTGTCCTTCTTCCAGAAAAATATGGGGGGTGGCATCCCAATTACCCTACATTCTAATCGGACAGGATGTCCTTCTGGCACTCCAAAATTTTGTAGTCTCTCTAGTATCACTGGGGCTTTTTTAACTTCCTTTTCTGAAAAAGAAGAAAGAAAAGACAGATTTATTTATTTATTTTGACCTTAAAATGGTTGAAATTGTTCAAAACGGTTTCTGGAAGACTCTAAAAAGTTCTGAATGTGGCAGGGGTGTCTGCAGTATGAGGATGTGCATTTATGTGTGTGTTTAAAAAGTCAAGAATGGCTGTAAGTATATAATCAAGGCCCCACCCATTTTTTTCATATGTTGTCCCTGATTGGCCAAACCCAACCTTTTGAATAAGGACATCCAATTTACTCAGTGTGCACATTGTCCCTATAAACTCTGTAGGGTCTTCCTGGAATCCTACCTCCTTGCCAGCTCTTCAAGGAAGACCAGGTCAAGAAACGGACAATAGGGATACTATTTTATTGCTACAAGGGTATATTAAACAGAATCTTGAAAGCCTATCCAAAATCTTCACTGCCCAATTTTTAGGACCACAAAGTCAAGGCAGGTCTGCTCTGAGTCTCTTTCTCATGCTTTCTTCTTTCCCAGGTCTGAGCAACCCCTTTTCTTCTTTGACTCCCTTCTGAAGGCCAGTGTTAAATTCCTCTATACTCCACATTATTCAGAGGCTGTGCACTTTCTACATGGAAAAGATATGGAGCACTGTAAACATCTATGTCAATATTCCAGATGTTCTGGTCACCTTAACAACTGTTCTCCCCAGAGCTGGATGACCTAAAGATTCAGAGTTTGGCCAATGACATCCAATCCACTGTGAAGAAGCTCTAGCTCTTGAATTCAATCAAGCTCCCCATTCCTGGTACACAATTCATTAAGAAAATGAACATTTTCATATGATTCAATTTTCAGTCACAGGAGTTCTAGTTAATGAAGTACACAAATGGTCTAGCGCTCAGGATGGATGAAGAAGAACATCTAATAAAGACTTACCTACAACAGACAGTTCCAAGCTGAAGGAATTTTGTCCTGTTTTGTTGGTGGCTATGCAGGTGTAGATTCCAGCATCATTTTGTCTGAGAGGATCAATAAGTAAAGAATGTACTCCATTTTCTCTGATCAGCATTTTGTGAGTGGCATCCGGTAACACAGGCCTGCCATTCCGAAGCCACATCAGATCTGGTGGTGGTAAGCCACTTACCTAACAGAGGAGAAAACAGCCGTAAGGAAGTGACATATTAGTGACATCTATTACAAATTCATTGTTCTTGTAGAACAAATAATGTATGAAAACCAGGGAAATCATGTTATAGGCCTGCATCAAAGATTATGGTGAACCATAATTGGTTGTATAAGCCTAAATTAACCATGGTTTATTAAACAATAGTTGGCTCAGATACAAATGCACCAAACAAACCCCAAGCATGCTCCCTGTGATGTGCAAACTGAATGTCAAAGAAAAATACAATTCAAAGTCTACATTAAATGTTAAAACCTTAAAATAAAATAAGCATATGCATCATCTAACAGTTGGAACCCATGTCAATGAGAGTCACCAATGGATGTTTTTCATGGCAGCGTCTGACATTTATTGTAAATCCACCCATCGCTTTCCTTAACTTGTCTCAAATGAATGCTAACTGGTTATGCTTGTGTTCTTAGAGAATATGAGCAAATAGTAACGCAAATAATAATGCACAATTACTAGTGCACCCCCTGCATCACCTATGCTGATGAATAAAGAAAGCCCCCCCCAACCCCAATACCTTGCAATCGAGTCTGCAAAGCCGGCCTTCGTGGGCTACCATGTCCCCAGGTGCCTGCAGGAAATATGGCCGGAAAAAACGTTCCTGCAGGGGTTCCCGATCTCTTTCTGATACACGGGACCTTCCCCTGCATTTCAAACACATCAGAATATTGGATAGGTGGACAGAAAGAAGAGCTTTTAGGTAAGAAAACATAGTCTACTGAATTTCACTGCTTAGAATTTAAGGGTTCCCAAACTCACAACTTGAATTTGCCAAGTAAAACTCATGCTTACCTCATAAACTATATTTTAGCATCAGATACTTTTTTAATTTTATTTTTTTACCTGTGAGACTGGATAGTTGTTGATAATCTACCCCGCAGTAAAGGAGTCTGAACCATCAAACGACCAGAGCAGCTGATTCTTCCCTGTCAGAACATGCAAGAGAGAAGAAACGTTATTTGTTCATTCACCATGCATTGGTCATTCTTCATTGCTAGATCTCATTTGTGATACATAAGGCTGATTTTTTTTTTTTAGAAATAAGACAAAAATCTTATAGTTTTACAACTATAAATCTTAGACCGCCGGTATTGCGATTGTTGCTAACGTTCAAAATCAACTGATAGCAATCAATTATTAAAATGAACTTTCAAAATGTCTGTGTCTGTCTTCATCCTCTTAAGTTTAAACAATATTTGTATGTATATAGAAATTTGTACCTGAGGATTTGCAGCCATAAATGTATAGTTCCCATCATCATCATTTGTAGTAGCTTCAATATGTAAAGAACAAGTTCCATCCCCCTCTCGAATCATTTTGAAATGTCCATTCTTCTTTGAAATCTGTTTGCCATCCTTAAACCAGTATACCTGGGGGATTTTTAAAGAAAGATCTATTGTCACCTTGTATTGATGATTCTATGTATATTGGCTTAGAAGAAAATCTCATTGAATTTCTTCTTCTTGTGCCATATCCATCATCGGACATTGGTGATCATGTTGGCGATCCTATTTTTATCAACAGCTGCATGAAAAAGTGCTGCTGAGTTTTGTCTAAACCAGTCCCTTAGATTTTGAAGCCACAATGTTCTTCTTCTGCCTGAATTTATTGGGATTATTTATTTGAGAGTCAAAAGACTGCATGAAACAACACAGCAAATGGATTCTCAATTCAAGTTTAAATTTTGGAATAAAGTAGCTGCATGACAGCCAGACACCATTCTCTGAAACCAAGGGGCAATGCGGTCCATAAATCAGAGCTATATATGGCATTTATTTGTGCCGCCCCCAGAGCTCCCTGATTTGTTTGTTCCATGTTTGGAAATAGCTTTAAGGTGGGAGTGGAACAAGTTGGCCTTTCAGAGACCTTCTCCCATCCCCATCTCTAAATCCTGATAGGAAAAAGCAGTTTTCTAGAAGGTTTCCCATCTTGGTGATGTCACTAGTCACTGAGTGGGCTCTTGCAACTCTCTGGAAGTTTGGACAGCTGAATAATGGGCACTCCCTCTTATTGTGATTATTGATTGAAAAAATTCCTAAGGCTCCTCTTACTATCATGGTGACCTCCAAGTTTGTTAGATTTCAGATCCTATATGATTTGCAGAAATTATAGACAAAACCCATGCCCGTTGAGAGATAATGGGAGTTGGAAGGCCACTGCAGTGGGGAAGTGTTTCCCACTGCATATCTGGGCAAGGGCTGATGAGCATCATATTTCCTCTAGTGTGCGATTAAGAAGGATCTACACACAGTAACATGCCTCCTGCTCTTCTATGAAGCACAAAAGTGAAGTGGAAGTAAAGCACAAAGGCCAATTTGCATTAGCTCTCCTAAAACACAATGGTTCAAACTAAGAGGCAAGATCTTATCATTTAATAGAAATTAGAAATTGTCATGTTTTTTATAGCACTCTATCCTTTGAATATTTAGAGTCATAGGCTTTCTGAAAACAAGATATTTTTCTGTTCATAGAAATGACTCTGATCCACCAATGAACAAGTTTCTGCTTCTAAAGTCTTCTTAAATCTCTCCTACTTATCTACATGGCCCCCAACCTTCCAAAGTAGGGAATTTGGGGGGGAGGGTATTCACATCAACCTTTCCTTGCTTTTCGCAAATACAAATGTTATGGAGGCAAAGTTCTTTATATAGGAGTAGATCAAAGCAACTGACATGAGAAATTGCCGAGAAGTATTCGTGTTCTGCTGTTCGGAGGCCCTACCTTGGGTATGGGGATTCCAACAATTTTGCAAGTGAATGTAGCTGGATATCCTTCCAGGACACGGAAATGCTTGAGTCTCTTGTCAAAAATTGGAGCAATGCATTTACCAGTAGGAATCTCATCATGTTGGATCTCATCATCTGATTCATCCACTGGGGTACGTTCAAGCCGAAATTCTATTTCATTCATTAATCTCTGCTCAAAGTTGGAAATTTTATATTCCTGCAAAACAATAGTTGAATCAAGTCTACATATCTCACTGGAGTCTAATAAATATTTCTTGGTATAAAGTTTCCCCCCCCCCCAAGTAATGGCTCCTATATGGCCAAAAACAATCATAAAAATATTCAAATTATTAGAGATTCAATCATAAGAACAAATAGCGTGGGGCTAAGTAGGATGGAAAATCTCTTACTCTATTCATTTGTGCTCCAAATGATAGGAGGAATCCCTTCCTTAAATGTTTGTCATAGGATTCCATCAGAGAATAAACTCAACTACATTTGGCTCTGTTCTCTATCTCTCACAGTATGAAGGGTGGGATTAGAAAGGGGGAAGGAGGAGAAATTATGTTCCCTGACACTGCTGCTTCTCTACTTCCTCTGGCCTAGGGTTGATTTCAGATTAGGCTTTTAGACAGGGATGCTTCTACCGGTAGAAGCAAGATTGGAATCCAATAATCAACTGAGACTTCATTTCAGAGTGAGGAAGAGATTGTGCCTTCTTCTCTTACCAATAGGCAACACTACTTCTGCAATAGTAGCCTAGATAAAGATCTGGAGATGATTGTGGGTCTCACCCACCATCATTAGAAGAGGTCTCCAGTGAAGCAACATGTGGCTACTTTTTGCAATCCAAAAAACACCAGCTGATCAAGTTTGCTGGAAATAAAGTCTCTCACCATTTTGAAAATGATAACTCATGAAATGTGGAATGTAAACTCTAAAATGGCTATATTTATTTCTTAAAACCCATTATCCCCTCACAGGATGTGTGAGGTAGCATTTTGGATCATCCCTCAAGACCAAAAAGCAACTCTCCTTATTTCAGGACAAACTCATATCAGAAGTATAAAAAATTATGAATTTATTATGTTCTGCCCTTTAATCCGTTTACTTCATAACAATAATTCAAAACAGGATCCTGAATGAAAGAAAATAGACATCATTATTTTTCTTGGTTTTTTAATAAAGAAAGAAGCACAGTAGAATTATCAGGCTAAAGAGATATCAATATTGTAAAAGAGGAATTCAAGGAACTTAAATGACTTATAAAATAATGTCCTTCTTTCAAAGCAATAGAATAGATGATATAGTTAAAGGGATATTTAATTGTGAGCAACAATGAAATAATTACATCACTATTTACACAGATTTCAGTGCAAACACTGATGTTTTTGGAAGCATATAAAATGGTTGCTTTTTGTCCAAGGTCACAAAGACCCTATAAGTGGAAAATAACAACAAGCAACTTCACTCAAGCGTAATAACAGGAACAATACACATACAAATAAAGCAATAATCTGCTCAAAATAGAATAGGCAATCTGAATATTTACCATGAACATAAAGTATTTTATAATTTCCTATTTAATTCAGTGTTTTTCAACCTCAGCAACTTCAAGACATGTAGACTTCAACTCCCAGAATTTCCATGCCCAAGACACTTAAGATGGCAAATTAAATATTTTCAAATCTACTTTTATCGACTTGTTTTTACTTTTTTTAACTATTGATTGACTTCAACTTTGCTCTATTGAATGTTGAGATAAGGAGTTGAATCTCTGTCTACCTTTGATTCTAGTAAAAGAAAATGAGCTGAAGATGCCTGATTCATTACGATTTTTTAAAAAGCTGGTGGAGGGATTTGTATAAAATGGATCTCTGGTCTCAATAGCTCTTACTTTTTTGTATATTATTTTTTGAAAAGAAGATAAAAGCTAACAAGAACTAATATAAAAGATAAAGTGAATGTAATGTCCATATGCCCAAGAAAAGTGAATGTAGATATCTACTTGTTCTTCCACTGGGTGAATAATAACATCAGCAGGATGAAGTTCAGAGTAGGCTGAACCTGTACCCAAAATGTAGATCCTAACTGGAAATCTCCCCACTCTGTATATGAAAGTTGTCCACCCCCACTTCTCAATTTAATCAGGATCAAGGAGAATCATGTTCAACTATCTCCATTAAGTTTTCTAAATTGAAATCCCTCCTTCCCAAAAAGCTGTTTGCCTGATGAGGAAATCATAAGGCACTTCCACCCCACCAATATTTTCACCCCTAAAGCACTCCTTTTTGAAGTCATCTTGGCAAAGTCCACATTTATCCTCACATACAACCTGGGATGAGCTTGTCATCCTTTGCCTTCCATTTTCTGCTTCTTCTTTTGGTTGCTCTTCAGCCAAGGAAGAGAACAGAGAGGGGGCATTAGTAAAGTTAGTCAGACCATCCTTGTATACTTCACCAATCTAGAAGGACCCTTTGTGATGGGAGGTGAGGCAGAACTGATGGGAAAGAAGTCCTGGAGAAAAAAAATCACATTCTTTTGCTGAGGAAAAGCCGATTTCCAGATCTTCCTTATTGCACCTATTCTGACTGCTAAGTAGCCCTTTAAAAGGAATTGTAACCATCCAGCTGCTAGATGGGAGTCCTATTACTTTTAAGACTATTTGGTTAGCTCTGCTCCATGGCTGCTCCCCAGTTGGCAGACAAACTCCAGGCTTATAAGATTTCGCCTTGTTTAATTTTGTCTTTCACAAAGGATACCTCAACAGATTGCCTTATAAAATGAGCCAATTCTCATCTCAGTTAGTCGCTTCTCTTTGTTGTCATGAAAGGTCTTTAAAAGTAGGAAAGCAAAACTGCTGGTCTCTGCCAATCAAATATATTAATCCATAGTAACAATTTTGAGCAAAAACAGTAAATAATAAATACAGCTTGGAAAACATTATTATTGCCTTCTGAGGTATCCTTAAATTTAATGCCAGCCTAAACCAGGGTTGTCTTGCATCTCTCAGAAATCTGGTCTCCACAACCTTTTGGTGCTAATAATTTTACACAGGGGTGCCTGTAGAGCATGGTCAAAAAAGTCAACATGGCAGGCAGAGCAATATGATCACAGCTTTACCTGTTTTTTTATGTGTATCATACATAAAATACACATAAAAACAGGCAGACTTTGATCACATCATTGTCGCTACTATTCTTACTGTTTATCACATCCTCTAGACACCCCTGATTTTTAGTTTCAGAGACCCTGACATATTTTAGCTTCAGTACCGTCCCCATAAGGACTTGAGAATAATAGAAAGAGATGATATACATGGCAGCACATCAGAAGACTACCTCGCACCTGGGCAGCTACAATGTTCATACAATGATTTCTGTAATGTATAGATTTTATGCCAACGAACTAGAACATTTTTGCTCTATAGAAAATGTCAAAAAAACAGTATATAGAACTGATCCAGGGTGGGATTCATAACTGCAGTTAAAGCTGCAAACTGAAAATATGCAAATTGAAAATGTATCACACTAAAATAGGAAATGTTATTTAACTTCAGAATGTAATGGATTGTGAATCTTGAGTTAACAACATTAACAGTTGCATTAACAACAGTTAACTCATAAGCTGCTTGAATGCCTTCTGGTCACAATGCAAACACACTAAACCATATTCCAACAGGGTTTTAAAATTTGGACCTTTTTTGTAGTTGACAAAATACCTTTGCTTTGAACCCAGATTTCTTGTAATTAACACATTTGGCTACTGTTAAAATACTTACCATGAATAATCAAGCATGATCACAGCTCATTTTAATGCAAGAAATACCCAACCTCGTTTTAATGGCAGAAGTTAAATTTCTGGTTTTGCATTCTACTGAACATATGTACATATGAGGCACACATGTGTGGGAAAGGAAGGCTGTACCTGGGGTATTTCCTCAGCGGTAATGTTGAAAGTTGGGGAATGAGGGCTGGGTCCCTGTAGCCCGCGAGCCAGATTTTCATCATAGGCTGTTTTCTGGCGGAGGGAACGAGGAATGAGGAAAATTGCATGAGGAAAAGATTATGATGACATTTATGGGCATTATTTTATTGAAAGAATGAAGCAAGAACAGAAGGTAGTTTCAGAAATAAAATCAAACTTAGGATTTAATTGCTACTAGACAGTATAACTTATTTAAGTTAACTGAGGGAATATAGAATATTTTACAGGTTGCATATAATATATGTGCATATCTTTGCGTATGTGCAAACCAAAACATGGATACACATCCTTGGTGGGCAACTGTGGGCTACTATTACAGCACCGTGGTGGCACAGTGGTTAGAATGCAGTATTGCAGGCTAATTCTACTGACTGCCAACAGTTTGATTCTCACCAGCTCAAGGTTCACTCAGCCTTCCATCCTTCTGTGATCGGTAAAATACAGATCCAGATTGTTGGGGGGAAAATGGTGATTCTGTAAACCGCTTAGAGAGGGCTGTAAAGCACTGTGAAGCGGTATATAAGTCAAAATGTTATTGCTATTTTTTTGTCTATTTGTATGATTAAACATGAGATATTATCAAAGATTTTAAAAATAAGAGCTGTAACTGTAAATAAATAATACATACACTATAAATAAACACGATCTGTTTGCTCCCATATATTTCTTAAAAGATATATTATATACATACATACATACATACACACACACACACACACACACACACATTTATGTACCATCAGGTTGTTGCTGACTCTTAGCAGCCACGTAGATAGATTTTCTCCCTGAAGATCTATACCTAACGTGGTCCTTCAGGTCTTCCAATTATAATTAAACATTACAATTTGTAATTGTAAAATCCCTATATTTATATATACGCTTTTATACAAACACACACTTTAAGAAATGGGACAGCACATTTCTCAAAAACTGAAAATAGATCCCAGATCTTTCCAGTTCAATGACTTCTTTTTACAATGGATTAAAAAAAAAAGAATGAACCTGAGACTTTCTCTTTCAGTGGGATCAAAAATTGGAGCCAAGTATCTGTGGAGGAAACTATAGGATCACAATCAAAATTTGGAAATATATCAAAATTGCAAAAAATTGCAGTCTAATATAAACAATATCCAGCTATCTGTGTTTTTAAAGTAAAGTAATAATAGGAGTGATAAAGCATATTTTGGACGTTTTTTCAGTTTCTATCTAACTGTTCACCACTGCTGTATGCTCCCTCCTTCACAAATTCTCCTTCTCTTTTTGCAAAAAGTAAGATCCTCCACCATCATTGTTCCACCTTGCTTGAGATTTGCAATGTTTAGTTTTTCATATCCTGTGTGTTTCTCAGATAATATCTCCAATAGCGTCTGGATAGTAATCTTCTTTCCCACTAGTATTTTAAAAATAGCTCCCTTATATTAAGCACATTAAACCATTGCAGAGTTTGACTATTATCTATCCATTCCCTTCAATAGACCAATGCTTCAGATAGGAGCAAAAATATAATCACTCCATTTTGTTAACTGAACAATTTTGGACTAGCAAGGATTCCATATCCAGATGTGCCAGATCATTTAATGTCTTCTGCTCGTTTAATGTCTTTGTCAATGATTTCTATTATGATGTAGAACATGCTGAGGTGTCCATCTTCCTCTTAGCACTTACTATTCTAAAGGAATAATTTTCCCTGGCAGAATTGCATTTGCTTCAACAGCCATACCTATTCAACAAAGTAAAGAAAAAATAAAACTAACTTTCCCTCAAATCAGGCTCTCTCCTTATAATGGCTTGGGAATGTCCATGTAGTTTCCTTGAAAGCAACATGGAAGGACTGGGTGTCTTTTCTGAGATTATTTTAAGTTTCCCAGTCTTTTCTATAATCCTGGAATTTTCTCATGGTTTCCCATTTCCCAGGTCTGAAACTGGTTAACTTTCTGATGCAAGCCTAGATGGGCTTCTTTAATAAAAGAGGAAGTGAGAAGGATACACAGACCATTTTCAAATTAGTGGTTTATGACATCTTATAGCATCACTCATCCACTGCTATGGAAATTAAAGAACAAATCAACCTGTTTTATTGTTGATATATCGCACAATGGTTGGATGATTCTTCAACTTACAACCATTTATTTAGTGACTGTTCAAAGTTAAACTGGCACTGAAAAAAGTGACTTATGACTGGTGCTCATATTTATGGTAAAAATTCAAGTGTTCAGCAACTGGCATGTATTTTTGATGGTTACAGCATCCTGGGATAATGTAATTGCCATTTGTGACCTTCCTGGCTGGACTTCAACAAACAAAGTTCAATGTGGGAACCTAGATTTGCTTAACAACTGTATTATTCACTTAGCTGCAGTAATTTAACAACTATGGCAAAAAAAGTCATAAAATTGGGCATCTCATTTAATCATCACCTTGCTTAGCAGTGGAAATTCTGGCCCCAATTTCAGTCATAAGTTGAGGACTACCTGTATATGACACAGTAAGTTACTAGTGTGGAATTGCCTTAGAACGTTTGCTTGAAACTATGATGAGAATAATAATCAGTCCATCACAATGGTGATAAAGTTGTAACCTGGTGCTTCTGCCCTCTAAAGACAATCCCACTGGATTTAATTACTTGAGTTGAATCCCAAGTAAGCGTGCATAGGCATACACCCTTGTGAACCTATACAACCAGCCAGACTGTATGTAAATAACTTGTACTCTCATCTGCTCATTTGGTGGCTGCAGAATGAGGGAAGCTTCTGAAGGAGCCATATCGCTCATGCAAAAATCGGGTGATATTTCATCATCATCTTTTCAACAATTTATCTTACTCTTTCCTTCAGCAAGTACAAACTTTAGCACCCTTGCTTCTGCCATCTATTCAAATATGCCCTGTGCCTGTGATTTACTAGAAATTATTAAGTAGCCTCAATCCAAAGGAAGAGACTCAAACATTTATTAGTTGTGGTGTTGCTAATTTTCATTTCTGTAGGATTCCTTT
Source organism: Oxyrhabdium leporinum (assembly GCA_032468155.1). Lineage (NCBI taxonomy): Eukaryota > Metazoa > Chordata > Lepidosauria > Squamata > Cyclocoridae > Oxyrhabdium > Oxyrhabdium leporinum. The sequence goes on along the minus strand of JANHFL010003002.1, from coordinate 95,488 downwards.
CATTCTGGTAAGTGGGTAGAGAGCTGAGACCATCTACAAGCATCACAATGTTGACAACGCTGGCATGTGGGACTCCACATATAAAGTAAAGTAAAGTGAAAAACATCTCTTTAATCATCCCACAGATATTCATGGATCTATTTCACAATCTGTCATGTGGTATTTACTCAGGTTAATTTGGACCCCACTTGGCCCTGGGATCTATTTGCAGGAACAGTTCTGGATTCAGTAGAATAGTAAGTCTAAAAGTCCGAGGTCTCACCTCTGCCAAAATGTTGGTCAGTTGCAAACTGACAGCTATAATTACATTAAAAAGTTAAGTCTACAGCTAGATTGGCCCAGCATGCTGAAATAGAATTATACCTTTGGGATACAAACCATAATTCAATTCTATTCTAATTAACAGGTTTTTGTCCATGCCTTATCCTAGGTCTTTTATTGCTACATGTACATGCCGAGAAGTCCTGGATGAACCTTTCAGTTTCACTTCCAGACAGAGATGGGAGAGTGAGGCTATTGTAGCCTCAGCATTTCTTTTTTTTTCTTTTGGCTTTTTCACAGCTGAATTGAAGTCACAAAGGGGGTGAGAGCAGACAAAGACTTCTCCTATATTGTTTGGGGTGATTACAGTCTGGATTTTTATATACTTATTTCTCAGTCTGCCAGCCAGCTCTCTGGGGTATTCATGTGTGTATTAAAAGAATCAAGATGGCAGACGTATAATTGAAGCCACCCCAGCCCCCTTTTTAAAGATATGTGCTGTCATGTTGACATTTTTGACCCTGTCCTTGGACCCATCTATGGATCTAGCCTCTGTTTGCTAGATTATTTGGTAAAGGAAGTGGCTGCCACGCCGAGTTTAGAGTTAGGTTAGGAAGACAATATCGCACACTGTGCCAGCCTGCCAAAATAAAAGGTATCCCTCTGCATGTTGGAAGCCTAGTTCTTTCTTTTCCATTTTTTTATGAAAGACATAAGGTCAAATAAACAAAATCAAAACAATAGGATTGTCAAGATATAATTAAATGAACACAATGACACGAATTATTGCATTCGCCTGTTTGAAGGAATATACCAGCCTTTGACATTGTTGGACCAGAAAAAGGCAAACTTTGGGTAGCCCAATGCCATTTTTTAAATTTGGACAAGGAGGTCACCAAGTGGATGCAGACAACCAGATAAGTGGATGGGGCTCAATTGAGTGGTTTATTTAAAAAAAACACCACAGTAATGTGTCTACTTTAGTTATAATGTACAGTAGCTTATATTTTGCACCTTAAGGAGGAGGCAACTTTGTCTTCAGATTTAAGCAAGCTTGGGCAAAGTGGCTTTTGAAATGGCTGTGGGGGCTTCAATGTAGAGAATAAGTAAGATGACCTTGATGGAGATATGTAGAAGCTAGGTGGAAAGCAACTAAACCAGGATGTCCAGATAACATTCATAACTGCCTCAGACTGGTATTGCCATAATTTACTGAATAAATTATAAATTATTAAATTATTAATTATTAAATTATAAATTATTATAATTTAAGTATAAGATGGAAGAAGAGGTATAGGACAGTTAGACTTGCAAGATTCTGTTATTATAGCCCATCTCAACAAAAGTAGCTTTAGCCTTCCTAGGGATTTGATTTCCTGCTCTGGTCTACCTTGTACGGCTGATACTCTGAGGTTCCATATTCCCCTTTCCTTGGTGATACCTTCTACTAGAGTTTCCAAGAAAATATCTGGTAATACTGTTTAGAGCTGAAGAATGAGCTCCCAAGCCACCTCTAGTTTTGTGTTCCTTGCCGAACAAAATATATTAAATACAGAAATAAATAAACAACATCTTGTATACAAGATCAGTGATGGACTGGAGCAGGTGCACCGTTCTACCTTCTGATACCCTTTTTCAACCTTCCTCTGATGTTTCTTTGGCAGTTGCAGCAGGGACAGCTGGCAGCCTTCCATCCAGAGAAGACCCCTGCTAAGGACAGGTGTCCCGGCTGCTGTTTTCATTTTGCCAAAATGCCTCTGGGCCCTGATCTAGCAGTATTCTGGGAAAAACTGGTGGTTCATTTCCTCCCGAAGACTAAGCTTAGCACTATTGCTTGTTCTTAAATAAAAAGAAAACTAATGGGAGAAACAGCGATGTCTTCAACAATCTTGCTAAAAGCAAGATAGGCCTCAGCCTGAATATATGACTATGTACAATGGATTGTGCTGGTAACAGCAGTTAAATATCAATATAATCTTGTCTTAATGTTGTACAGTATGATCTCTTGTTGATGTATATTGTTGACACGTTACATATTAAGCATGGTTTTTTTGTTTACTGTAATTTATGTCTCTCCAAACAGGATTCTTCCATTAGAAAATTGAAGTAGTAATCAATGCAACAAGGAACAGCAGCAGCCCTTGCATGAGTGGAACAGCTATAGGACACAGAAACAAGCCACAACAAGTCTGTTTCCCAATATTTCTTGGAATAGCTGAGTTTTAATCGCTTTCTGCAAAACCAATCAGGTGATGCTCTAATGAGAAAGTGGTATCTCTACTGAGAAATGTCCTTGAAGATGGCACTCCTGAAGAGGAGGAACTTGGAGAGGTCCCACCATACTCATTTTACAGGGTGAGAAGTCATTAAAAGAAGGTGGACCCACAGATAGCCAGATTGTAAGCTATGTAGGATTTTACAGGTGACAACCAACATCTTGAATGGCACTCAGAAAGAAACTGGTAACTAATGTGACCCTCAAAGTTTACATAGGAGAACCTGGAGATCCCATCTCTACTTGTGCTGCTGCATTCTGGATCAGTTGGAGTTGTGCATTGCAAATGCCCAGACAAGAGGTGACTAAGGCAGGAGTGACTGTGAGCAGGGCCTCCCAAGCAAAGGCAAGTCATAACTGTCACACCAGATGCAATTGTGCAAAGGGCCTCTTAGCCATAGCTAGCAACCATGAGCTCATGAGGGCCCGCAAGTTGTAAACTAAACCCATGCAGGATGATGCAATCTAATCCACAATCAAAGATTGAAGATAACCAAAGTGGACCCCATAATCATTCCATCTTGCCGGGATTAAGCCTGATCCTGCTCACCATCCAGAATTTAAGAACCTCCAGGCAGTGAGATAGGACCTTCACCTTTGCAATGTGAGAGAATTTTCTCGACTGGAAGTTATTAGAGTAAGTGATTGAGTACATATCATTTGGAATTAAAGATTCACCTCAACGTCAACCTAAGTCCCCTCATTGGGAGGGAGAAATGGCTGATTCCAAGATAATTGCAACCGTGCTATTTACAGCTGTGGTATAAACAACTATTAATCATTGACAAATCTGTAGACCAGGTGTCCAACCTGGGCAACTTTTAAGACCTGTGGACTTCAACTCTCAGAATTCCCCAGCCAGCCATACACTTTGTATGATCACTCTATAAAATCTTCCCCAAGTTTGGGACTTTGGAACAAGGTGTGGGAGTGTATGCCTTGGATAGAATTGTACCTCTTTTCTCTGTCAAGTGGGTCCATTTGATGCAATCAACACCTTTTGCCCACTGAATGCCACACTACCTGAGAGGTTTCCTTTCTCCAGGTGTAACACCCCCAGGTTTTGACATTTCAGGGGCACAGACATTTTAACAGTAGCCTGCAGACTGACCTGTTGACTGTGGAAAGAGTCATCGTTCCATAAATGCAGCCGTTTCTCTAAACCTTTCACAACGGCGGCTTTGTGATCTTTCATGGCGTCCTCTGTTGATGGATGCAAAGGGTTGAGATTTTTCTTCAGCATTCCATGGCTTCCTCTGTGAAATTGAGACTCGGTTTAACACCTGCTTAAGTACTGAATTAATTCATCAGCTATTCCGAGGGACAAAAACAAGAAGACTTGAAAGTGCTGGAAGCTGACGCACTATCTCGGATGGTCTCTGACTCCTGTGATATCTCTGAGTCTCTATAGATCTCCTTTTCCATATTGCTTTTTGTTAAAAATCTATAGTGCTTCCACTATTTGGTTCTGGGAATTCATATACAATCTAGTTTACAAATGCTGAAGAAATTTACACTAGCAATACGAATCTAGAAGAGAAACAGAATCTAGGCATGTTAGAAAAGCCTAGCAAATACAATATTATACTAGAACAAATGCCTGTTATCATTATTGCTATAAACACTTGATTTTTTTATTGTTTTTTATGGCTAAATAAAAGGCCAAATAGCTTTTTTTTAATTAGAGAGGTTGTGTTGTTGTATCATGGAATCCTCCTGGTGGATTTAAAACATGGACTTTTAAAACACAGAACACAGAATCATAGAGTTGGAAGGGACCCCAGAGGTCATCTAGTCCAACCTCCTGCTCAAGGCAGAAGACCTTATATCAAATGGTTGTCCAGTCTATTTTTGAAAACCTCCAGCAATGGAGCACCCACAGCTCCGGAATGCAAGCTTTCCCACTGATTAATTCTTCTCCTTGTCAGAAAGTTTCTCCTTATTTCCTGGTTTGATCTCTTTAACAAGCTTCCACCCATTAAATCTTGTCCTGCCCTCTGGTGCTTTGGAGAATAAGTCAATCCCCTCTTCTCTCCAACAGCACCTCAAGTACTAGAAGACTGCTATCATGTCCCCCCAATCCTTCTCTTCACTAGGCTAGGCATGCTGAACTCCTTCAACAGTTCATCATATGTTTTAGCTTCCAGACCCCTTGTCATCTTTGTTGCTCTTCTACACACACTTTCTGAGGTCTCAGCATCTTTTTCGTATTGTGGTGACCAGTTTTTAAAAGCAATCTTTCACTACATTAGATTAAACCCTCTAAATATGGTGGGACTAGAACTCCTACGACTTTAGCTATGAATAATGAAATCACGCTATTGCAACAGAACATTTTAGACTATAATATCCTCTCTTTAGTCAAGGGAACAATTTCAGGGAACAACAAAAGCAAAGATGATCCAGAGGTAAGCCTAAGATATTAAGAAAAAAAAGTAAAACAGTAATCTGAGAGAAGGAAGGGAAGAATGGAAGGGGGAAGGAGAAGACAGAGAAGGAGGAGGGCTACTTTAACTTGCTGAGTGAAGAGATAGCCAGATCAGTACATTTTTACTGAGTGATCATTCAAAGTTTGCATTACTTACATAGCAGGTGCACATTTAGGCAGACCCATGGCATTTGTTGGGGGTGTAGAAGGAAGCGCAGGTAGAACAGCACTCAGGAAAGCTACGGGATTCTGAATCCGACCAGTAGGAGACAGAGGTGTAGGAAGCACATTGTGGGGCTGGAACTGGTTCATGTTAGACACAGAGAGCAGAAGTGGCGGCAACACATGTTCTCTGAGACTTGGAAAAGGCTGCTCCATTTGGTTTGTCAACCCTCCTGGAGGTTTGGATTGGGCTGGTAGAGGCGATACTAAAAGGTTTTCCTTCTTCATTGTTTTCTGGGTTCCTTGAGGTACATTGCTGAAAGAAGACACAGAGGATCTAGAAGGGCTACTGGCTGCTGCGGTGTTTTGAGATGCCAGGAACTGTTTAGGTCGGGTGTATGTGAATGTCTGTGTAGAAGGAACCTTGTTCTGCTTGTATGTAGCTGATGAAGGTTGCTTCTGGTGCTGCTGCTGCATGGGCAAAGTAGCAGATTTTCCTGGGCCAGTACTGAATAATGACTCTGGTGGAACTGGATGAGATGGCTGATGGATTTGCTGTTGCTCAAACAACACTTGATTCTGTAGTTGTTTTAACTGGGTGGCATCCCTGTATCCAAAAAATAAAAATGCAATTTATATTGCAGGGTGCTTGAGCAGCCTGTAGGCTCTACTTTTGAAACCAAATCAAAATTATACATTTTACCTTGCATTTCAAAATTATACATTTTGCCTTGCATTTCTTTTTAGAGCAAGTAAGAACTGGAAAAAGGCAAAACAAACAATCCAAAATCTGAGTCCCAAGTATTACAAACAGATGATTTTCCCACCTATAGGGACCTTATTAATTTCTTCTAATGAAATACTTCTCTTCTTTTTCTAACCAGAAAGTCTATTAATCAAAAGACATTGTATACCTATTTCATCTTTTCTTCTGCCCCTTCATATAATTTCAATAGTAAGAATGTAAACATGTGTGAAAGACAACGGAAGAACATAGGGAGGTTGCATCATAATCTGAATCTCACAATATTTTTTTGTGAGTGAGATAAGCAGGGACATCTACTGGGAATGGCGGGGGTGGTGTCAAAAGAGTCAAGATGGCAGCCATGACTGTGTTATCAAAGCCTGTTCTTCTTTATGTGTTGCAAATGACAGATCAATAAAAGGGTGGGACTTTGATCACACAGCCACAACCACTCAACTGATTCTTTTGTCTCTTTTACCCACCCCATTAAACCCCCTAGAGGCAGTCACAAGAAAACTTCACCAGAAGCATCCTAGCTTTTCCTTTGTAGGTATCCTTTATTCTTTGGGTATTACCAAAGAATCTGGAGACCTAATATTGTTCTACAGCAGGGATGTGCAACCTTGAGAACTTTAAGACCTATGGGCTTCAACTCCCAGAATTCCAGGAAACTCTGAGAGTTGAAGTCCACGCGTCTTAAAGTTGCCAAGGTTGGACATCCCTGTTCTATAGCAAAATATTTCCAGATTGACAATATATTTCACTTCCTGCAAACTTGATGCTTAAGTATTTATTCACAAGTAACTTCTCTATTACTCTGTGTCCTGATTGGCTTCAAATGTACAGAGATATTAAAGAAGTTAGGAAACAAAAAGCAATAATATACCCCTCCTCACCCCAGGTGCCCAACGCTGTATTAATTGTATGAAGTAAGAAGAGATAAATTGAACTTATAATGGGATGTCCCTAAATATGTGCCAACCAATATTTTCCTACTTACAGTTTAGGTTTAGCCAGGACGGGTGGTGGCTCTTTGGAGGGTGAAGAGGGCTCCTGAAGTTTAAAAGCCTGTCCATTGATTTTATTTGGAAAACTGTTTGGTCTGACTTGATTTTTAGGTCCGCTTCCATCTTCTGATGGTGTTTTACTTCCCTTCTCATCTTCAGGGAGTTTAAAGTGCACACGAAGGCCAATTTTGGAACTTGACCGGGGCTCATTGTGATTTACCAGAACGCTTTCCAATTTAGGTTTTGGAGGGTTATCTATCAATGAAAGCGAAGGGGTAGATGCTGAAGGCTGGTGTTCAGAAGCCACTAAACTGAGAGAACTTATGGTATGAAGAGCAGCATTAGTTGTCTGGTCCGCAGGCCCTACAACAGAAGCATTGCTTATTTATTTATTTATCAAAATTGTATGGTGTCCATCTTGCCAAAGGCGATTCTAGGCAGCTTAAAGACATTGAATAACATGCAGTATAAAACATTAAAACAATAAATTAAGATGTCAAATTTAAAAATTCAGCTAAGATAAAACTAAGCAGGATGGAGAAGGAAGGAGCAAAATGCACACACAGAGAAAGTGGGTGTTATCTACTCCATTAGTCACCTCCAACATGCCACAGGCCCCATTAGGCCCAGGCTAGTTGGCAGTCATGTCATCAAGGCCTTTTGACCCACACCAGGAAAAGTTTTTCTTCTGGACTTCCCCAGCCAAAATTCCTTGGCTGAAAGGGTCTGCAGGCATGCCCCTTCTGCCAGCACAGGTGCGGCAGTCTAATTCGGGGGTGATCCGGTTTCTCAGATAGCCTGCCCTGAAGGGCTTGAAAGGTGATAACCAACACCTTGAATTGGACTCAGAAGCAGATTGGCAGCCGGTGCAGCTTGCAGAACAGCACGTACCATGGGCTATCCTGCCCCCCCCCCCAAGAACTGCCTGATTATTTATTTATTGAATTTATATTGCCGCCTGTTCACCCATGGAGACTCAAGGCAGCTTACAGAATATAAAACCACATTTAAAACAATAAAAACTAACAAAAAGAATGAAATAAATTAATATAGTACAATATAACAAAATCACCCCCATCTCCCAC
>JANHFL010003002.1:61863-78024 GCA_032468155.1 Oxyrhabdium leporinum | reverse complement strand
TTTGTTTCCTGCTTTTATTATTTTTACAAATAACTCAAGGCAGTGAACAGATCCAGCCCACCTTCCTCTTCCTATTTAAGGATTAGAAGGAAACTGTTTTGTTTGTTTGTTTCCTGCTTTTATTATTTTTACAAATAACTCAAGGCAGTGAACAGATCCAGCCCACCTTCCTCTTCCTATTTTCCCCACAAAAACAACCCTATGAGGTAGGTTGGGCTGAGAGAGAGTGACCAGCCGAAAGTCACCCAGCTAGCTTTTATTGTCAAGTCTAGGAGGGATTTGAACTCACAGACTCCTGCTTTCTAACCTGGTGCCTTAGCCAGGCCAGACCAGATTGGCTCTCCTTAGATAAATATTGATAACAACTGGCTCAAATCCTTGGCCACACATTGCCCCACAATTTAACATGAAACCTTTAAAAAAACTGAAGTGTGAACCATTTATTATGCATAAAAATAATTGTTTTATATTGTTATTTTATCCCATTCTTTCATTATTAAAACAATCCCAGTCTGGAACACCGTTCCCTAAAATAGTTTTAAAATAATGTTACTGCTATTATTTTTTCTTAAAAGAAGTTTTAAAATATAAACAATTTCAAGAATTCTAAAATATGGACAGTGAAGAGACAGAACCAAAGTGCCAAAGCAGCACCAATACACGAGAAGACCCCTTGTCATCCTTACACGCTGCTCAATTTTCAGGTTATTTACAATACACTAAAATAAGTGAGGACATCCATAGAATAAAGAAACATTAAAACACAATGTAATAACAGAACTCATAGCAGCTTTTAATACATGTTCATTCTCCAAAGATCCTTTAGAAAATCTTGGTCATTAAAAGCTCCCAGAAGGATGTCAGTGAAATGTGCTGGACCATATAACAAAGATTCAGTTGGAGAAGAGATAGAATGCTATTTCATAATCGGAACAGTTAAGGGTGACATAAAGCTGCATCAGCTGTGAGTTCCTAGTCTTTTAGTAAGATAAAAATGCAAAGGGTCTGGAATTGTTTCTCTAACCCTTCTGAATAAAGTAGAATTGTATTTGTAATAACCAGCTTTCTTTTCATATAAATTATATTCTTATTCCCCCAAGCCTTAAATATTTATTTTGGTCTGGTTGCTTTATTTTGATTTACGTTCTCCCATTTTTCATACCAGGATGAAAATAAAATTGTGTTACTGCTTCAACTGAAAACCAAAGATTAAGGATAAAAAAGCAAATTAATCCTAGTCTGTAGAACAGCTGCTTCTGTAACATGGTGTCTTTTATGTATGTTAGCCTACAATTGGCTTCCTCCATGGGATACTCTCCAAGTACCAGTGACTGCCCATCCCAGAATTCTTGGTCAAAACCATCAATGGAATGTGCTGGTTTGGAATTCTGAATCTTGCAATCCATTCTCAAATGACTGAATGTCATTCAGAAAATAGCACCTTGGGGCAGACTGGATAACAGCACCACAGCTACACAAAGCTAATGGCATTTTTGTTCCCTTGAGGGAAGCATCATATTTATTTTTCTTACCTGATACACAGGAACTGAGACAGGATGTTTCATCAAAGGTTGTGGCTGAATGGTGTCTTGATGGGTTGCAGAAGAATTAGCAAGAAGAGGAGTGGGAGGAAGAGGAGCAGGAGGAGGTGCAGTGGATGAGGTCTTAGTCTGATTTTGGTACCTGGGAAAAAGTAGGAAAAAGCTAATTGACAAAAAAAGAAAACAACATGAGTTTGTGAAGGCTGAAACTAACTTTATCCATTGATTTTGAGTGATTTAAAAAAACCTACCTTGATAAATTGGGAAGTTCTTTCATACAACTGACTATTTTTAAAAAAAACAAAAAAACCTGACTTTAAAGCTTCTCAAAGCATCCTTGCCCCAAAGTGTGTCTCCTCCCTTTTGTCTTTACCAAACCTTCTAAGGAAGTCCTGTGGTTTAATTCCTTGCTCTGTGGGGGAAACAGGAACGGTGAACATTTTTTTCCTCTAGTTGAGAAGTGAAAGATGGGATATTCCATCTGCTCCCTAGGGAGTTAAAAGTAAGGATGCCCTTGAACTGGACTCAGAAGCATTATGGCAATGATTTGCTGTTGCTTTTTCCTGGGATTTTTTTCTCAACTTCCCAGTCAAGGTCTAGGATTTTGAGGAACTCCCCTCAATGTACTAATCTAAACAATAGAATGTCAATAATTTTAGAGAGACAGAATATTTACAGTGTTGTTTCAAATGCTCAGAAATTACTAGCAGATTTCTTCAAGTGCTAGGCATCCCAGTGGTCCACAAAATAATAAAAGTCCTCCATGTTTTCCATTATTATTAATCTATGTGAGTGGTTCTTTGCAATGATCAGAATATATGTGAATGTAGGGATGGCTACGTTCAGGCATTTAGAATTAAAAAGGAGACCCATTAAAAGAGGGAGCTCATATTTGGGGATTGGGATGAGAATGAATCTTCACTGACTAACTCATTATTACAGTTTGGAAATAGGAATGGGGAAATATCACATAGCAGTGACTGAACAGACAGCTGCAGAGATCAGATTTTCTCATTGGCAAGACTTGTCACATTTTTGGCAAACATAATATTCATTTTCGTTATATGAAGAATATTGAAGTTTATCTAGTGACAGGTGGATCTTTAGCAGCAAGAAAGGGAAACTCTAGTTAATTGAGACCTAATCCTTCATAACCCTGTCCTTTGAGAACAAAAGTTTGAGAACAAAAGTTCTCAAAAGTAGTCTATTAACATTCACTTTAGTGGAAAGCAAGAGACCTCAGATTCTTCTTGTGATTTCAGTGAAGTTTGAGAAAGACACATTTCTACTTGGCCAGTCTTGTATCTTATGGATTTGCTCAAATCATATCTATTTGGAAGCTAAGTGGTAACTTACAGGGCTTCTGATTAGGTAGGAAAGTTAAAAAGAGATCTCAGAAGAAGGCAATGGCTAGCCTCTCTGGTATTGTTTCCTGATATACCTACATAAAAACATATATTAAATCACCAGAGAGATTTCCAAAGAACCTGCTGCATCATTTTCCAAATAAAATTGATCCACTAGTTGCTTTTTGGCTGATTAATAACACATACCGATTCATATAACTAGCATTTTGAAACAGATGATATAGATTGGGAAAATGAGATGGGAGAGAAGTTTACTCCCACTCTTCTGATTCAATTCCCTGTCACCCCAATTCCCTGCAATTGTTTTTAAAAGAAATGTAACAAGTTGGGAAATCTAATCCAAGAATAGAAGTGTCCACGAGTGTCCCAAATTTGTGAATACTTACTGATCCATTTCTTCTTTGCCGCTGTCACTTTCAGATTCTGAAGACGAAGCCCCTGTGGGAAAGCAAAGGTTACTTCCATGGGTCATTATATTTATTAATTTACTTATTTGAGTGCAATGTAGACTGCCTGTTTGATGCTTGTTGTTGATATCACAATGATTTTGTGCAACTAATTTGATTTGTGGGACTGGATCCTAATACCTTTGGAATCTTTCCTTAGCAATTATTATGTCCCTATAAGAAATGTCTCCCCTTTGGGAGACACATTTCTTATAAGGACATACAAAGGTGCTGGTTCTCCTATAATATTTCTGGACAGATGACAATTGGCACCCTTACACTTTTCATTCCACTGAAAAATACAACTACTTTTTTCAATCACTGCCGGGAAAATCTACCAGTAAACATCAACTGGATTAAAACTGACCATCAGTTGTGTTGTAATAGAAAATTTCACTCCTCAGTGTAGTTGTTAAGTGGAAGCCACATAACATCATGTTCATTGCATTGTCATCATACAAATGCATAGATTATGTTGCAACTCACATAAATTATATAATTTTATGATTATATCATAATGCATAAGACATCACATCTTCCCTGATATTCAGACTCCTAAGAGAAATATTTTTAAACTTGTTTGGGAACAGATTCAGATATGAAGATTGTTGCTTAAAACAGAGCTTTAAAAACATCAGGCAATATCCTTAAAACTGGATATTGCATGATTAATTAGGTAAAAATTATGTAACAGGTATATGCTTTACAGATAAATACATATGTAAATATATCAATATTTATAATATACCTATAGAATATCTATGTTTGCTTCTGGCATAAATGAAAAGCACAATGCCATAAAGATATTGTAGTCTAGTGAGTTTCACAGAAGTGATGGCAGCTAGTTTTAACTTCTTCCAAATTCCATCCATAAAACTGCAAAGAACTCTGCAAAGCTGGCTGACAGTATGTATATATACTTATGCTTATAGTCCCCAGATACTGAAACATGTTACCTCATCCAAATTCTGCCCATTAATAAGCCAAGTCTGAATTCTGGTTTTCTTTCCTTTTCCTTTTTTTTTTTTTTGCAAAATTCATAATGTTAGTTTTATTACAATCCCCGACAGAAAGATCTTAAGGGTCGAAGGACCAGCTTCAAATCTGTTGGTGTCTGTAATACAGTTGTTGCTTCATTTGTATACTGAGATATGGCCATTGGCAATTGGAGAGACAGTGGGAAGACATTTTGAGCTCTTCAAGAACAGCGTGACTGATCTTTGTTTTATAGTCAGGAAGACATAATTATCATTATTCTTTAAAATTAGTGGTTTCATGCACATTATAAATAAGAGTAAGAATTACTTCTTAAATCTTGGAAAACCTGTTTCCATATCTCAGGACTTCATTTGAATTAAGAAAGCAGCAAAAATATATATAACACAAGTTCTATATGCTGCTTTCCCTAGTTCAGTTTCAAGCTTCTACTATTACCTTCTACATAAATCTCTGCAGAAGTTGAGTCTGTCCCATAGATGTTGGACGCAAAGCAGGAGTAACGCCCAGTGTCTTCTTCAAAAGCTTCAACAATAATTAGCGAATGTAGCTCTCCTGATTGGATGATCTGAATATATGGTGAATTTTCAAGCTCTTTCCCTTCACAATACCACCTGCAAAGCAAGGCAACTATTTGTCACCCCTTGACAGATGAATGGGAAGACATATTACAACAATAGCAATGACTCACTAATCATCCTAAGCAGACTTTCCACTTAAATGAAACTAAAACAAAAGGGTAAATAACGGTTGTATTTAGCTGTAGTTAAAAACTGAGCCACATTCTATTCCAAGTATAGGTGTACTTGTTGAACAATGCAAGGTGGAACGAGGATCAGATAGTACTTAGTTTGTTGGAACTACAGATTCAAGTTTACATATGCAAAATGGCATGAAATTCAGAGAATAATTATACTAGATCCATTACTATTTTTCACTAACAGTTCTAGTAGTAGCAGATCGATTGGGAAACATTTATGCAGACTTCCAAGAAAAATGGATTCAAACTTTATCCTTAAACAAAGATACATATACATTGACCAAATATACCTATAGAATAGGTGTGTGTGTGTGTGTGTGTGTGTGTATGTATGTGTATATGTATATATATATTCATAGAACACACACATACACATAGATACATATTCTATGGCTGTATTTTGCATGTGTTCATTATGATTACCTATATGTAAAATATATTAGAGAAATTCAACTGTATAATATATAACAACACTGAAGGATCTATGTAGAATATAAGTATTTCAACACTGTTTACTGAATTTTTCTGCTTATGCAAACGTTGGTCAAAATAATATGACAGTTGAGATACCTTCTGCATGAAATCTGGATGGATGATTCATCCATAGAGTTTTTAAAAACTCTATCTACACTGAAGTTTAAAAACTGGGAAAAAATTTTTTTCCAATTTGACACTGATTTTGATTCCTCTGCTGCACATCTAGATGAAACTAATTTATTAGTTTTTTGAGTTTGTGCATTCCTCCATTAACTATCCACTTCAGGATAGAACAACCAATAAATGCTAAAAGCAGATGATACAATGTGCAAACATTATTTCCAATTGTCTTAAACTGAGATTTATTTGCATGTTTAGGAAGTCGAACAAGTAGTAGTACGCCTGTTCCATCATTGGCTCTATGAGAGTGTATATATTTGAATCCAGTATCTATTAAATCTAAGTGGTCATACATGTGTGGGTCAAGAATGGCTTGTTAACACTCATTGTGGTGGAGCAGCTGCTCTTCTCTATCCTTTTACCCTCAAGTGCGAAAACATACAAAAACGCATTTGCTTTTAGATTATCATGATCTGTGAATCTCACCTTTATGGCATGTTAATCATGGTTTTTAGCTTAATGATTTTTATGAACAACACCAAAAGGTCATGACCTAAAGCAATGAATGAATTTAGGCATTTATTATATCCTTAATAGATTAAAAGCACTTCTAAATAAAACAAAGAAATAAAAATCCCTGATTTAATAGATTAAAAGCACTTCTAAATAAAACAAAGAAATAAAAATCCCTGATTTACCTAAGCTTTATGAGAGGATTGGATCTCCTGATCTTAGGATTTTTTTTTTATTATTTTGCCGATGGTGCTCATATCTTGTTGATATACCATTGTTTATTGCTCTGAATAATTTCGAAATTCATTTTTTTTTCCTAAGAAGGGTCCAAACTAGAAAGCTCAGAAAAGTTAATAACTCTTGGACCATAAGCAAATATTACAATATCATCTAGATATTTTTAACTACAATTCCTACTGCTATCAGCCACTTTAGCTAATCAAGAGAAGGGCAGCCTTCAACATAAGGAAGGCTCTAAGTTCCTACTTTAAGGCTAAAGCAATGCTGGACGATTTATCAACAGTTATTCAATTTCAGTGAGACTTTTGAATTTAGAAGCAGTACTGTATGACAGAAAATACAATAAAGGTGCTTTTCATTCCCTAAACTGATTGTGGGCATGTTGGCAGTATCTGGTTAATCCCTTTTGGAACCAAGATACTTTATAAGAGGAGTACTTGAACAAGTAAGGCAATTTCTATATCCTTTTGTGCTCTGGGCTAATGCATCAATTTCTGTTGTAAGTGAACTGGAGAATGCCAGTAGCTCCAAGTAAAATTAAGGGGAAATTCACATTGCTCCACCATCTTCAAGTTTTTATGCAGTTCATGTGGATAATGAAACAAGGAAAAACTGTATTCACTTGGATGCACTCATGCAAGGAAATTCCCAATTCAAGAATACATAACATATAGGAGTTTTCAAATACTTAACTGATAAAATAAATACCCATATATTGCCTGCTTTTTAAGCATTAGTTGATTTCCCTGTTTATCCCCTATGTTCAGCTTAGATATTGTCTTAAGATAATTTCAGATAAAATAAATTTAATAAGTTTAAGACAGTAGCAATTTTACTTCCCTCTCCATAATACAGATAGATAAATGCTATAGGACAGCCATATGCATATTTAAGAATAAATCCATAAACTATAGATTTTAATGAGAAAAATGGAACTTCTTTATATTAGAATAGATTCAGTTTATAACCCTGCACAACAAAAGCTATTTATCCAACTACTTAATATATTTAAAAATAAACCTTGCAGTTTGGCAGAGTAGCATAGAGTATGTTGTTAGGGTTAGGAGAGACTGGGAAAAATGCTCTTTTAAGCGTTCCCATCTTCATCCATTTTTTTTCCGGTTTCCTATAACAGTAGGCAGGGAAACAAAAGAAATGAATTGCCCTTCCTTCCTTCCTTCCTTCCTTCCTTCGGCATACTGATCGGCAGAGGGAGTTATTTGTTTAAATAAATTAATGGACATGGTTTTGTTCCCTTCCGTCTTTCTGTTCTCTCTCCCACCTCATTTCTTTGTCTGTCATTAGCTGGCAACCAGGGAGCCATGCTTTGAAAAAAAAACCACAGATTGGAAAGGTCTTCAAGGGGAGTCAAAAAATCAAGATGGTATCCCAAATCCATTGAAAATGGGTAGCTTACACATTCAAACAAACAAACAAACAAAGAAAACTCCATGATCAAAGCTCAGCAACTATAACAACACAAAAAGATGTAGGGTTTTGATCATAAAATCATAGCAACCATTTTGGTGTTTTCGACCCCCCCGGATATCCCTCTACTGTGGCATGAAACTGCTGCCTTACCCTTAATCTTCATTTCAACAGACTTCCTTGAGATCTCCACCTGCAAAATTTCTGTAAAAAGTTTTATTCTTTTGTTAACTCGTTTTCCCCATTTTCTTTTGGGGACTTTCTTGGTGAGAGGATCCTGGATCTCTACCCAATATTCTTATCTAGAGTAGACAAGGTTTTTGCTCATTCATAATTAGCACCATTCACAAGAAGTGGGAAACTTGCTATGATCAAAATGCTGTGCTTGTTTTTGATGTATACACAAGCATTTCTCACATGAAACAAAATCCCCATAATCATATAAGTTATGAATCAGAGATAATAATTTGCCACTTTGACAGGGTGCATTAATTTGTGTATCCTCCCTTGAGTAAATGCAGCTAAAGTTTCTGTTAGTCTTTTATCTTACTGATGCAGTGTGTCAGACTCAAAAAATAAATACCGTAAGTCAATGTGATTAGGTACCTGGGGTAATTTTTGGTTAACAGAAAAAATGTTTGTGGCATCTAACAACTCTGCTAATAATAGGTTCCATCAATGGATAAATTTACCTTATGCATAATTAAATTTGGGTCCACATATTTTATTATAGCATTGCTCACAATCTGGTATCTTCCAGATGGAATGCTAATTTTATCAGAATTCTCAACCAGTACTGCTATTGGGAATCAAAACATCTGGAAAATGCCATGTTGGGAAAGACTATGGCAACTGTCCAACATGTCAAGAAGTTGTTCTCAAACATGACATTGTATCACAAGGGTTACAACTGGGATGCCATATATACAATACAAAGATTTTGAACTCTCTCCAACACTGAGTATATACCTTCCTCAGCATGCCAGATCAATAAGATTATGCAATGACTAAGAGTGCTAATGTCTGAAGTATATAATATTTAATGTTTAATTAGAAATCATTTTTTGGTTTCTAGTTATATTACACATTGCAAGAATGCAGTCTTGCCACAGAAAAGCAGCATAGTTTCTGGAAAGTCATTTAATTTAGAGACCTATATTGTCCATTTTTGAAACAGGGGTTCTATCACCCATTGTTTTACTCCAATGAATATATCTGTTGTCAAAAATCACAGTCATTTTTTTCTTCAATGTCACTCCATTCAACTTGTTTGATGAGGCATCAAAGAGGATTAGATTTTTACTACATTACTAAAAATGGACATAATTAACAGAGTACATATTTTCTACTAAATGTTAGCAACTGGGTGCATATTGTAGATATGCACAAGGAAAACCATGACCTTTGAGGATATTTTTTGGGGGGGTGAATTTAATTTATGAAAATTCAGTAATAGTGTCACAGGATCCCTTTCCAAGAATTGCAGTGTTCCTGGTCCTTTACTAAAAAACATAAAACTGGGTTTTCCCTCTTAAGATAAGAGTAGAACAAGCAATGGCAAAAAATGAGAGAATTGTAAATAATATATAACAATTTGTGCTTGGGATACATCATTAAGCTGATCTGCACCTTTTGCAGATTGGGCCCCAAAGATTATAGCAAAGATGTGACCAGAATGACATGGACAAGATACATCTACTCTGGTCAGAAATTTCATGGGTTCCTACAGTGAGTATGTGTATAAGAGTTGGTGCGTGTGCGTGTGCATGTGTGTGTGTGTATCAAGTAAGGATAGCAGCCGCACAATTAAAAGCCCCATTCCCCTTTACATGTATTGCATCTGCAAGGACCAACAAAGGGGGTAATGATCAAGTACAGTAGTCAAAATAGACATCTTGATTTCTTTAAACTGTCTTATGGATGCCCCTGGAAGAATGGGAGAACACTTGCAAGCATTTTCCCTTTTACTGGAAGGTTTTTAAAATGGGAATTGAAAGAGGGAAGTTGTTGCAAGGCAAACTGCTTCCACTTCCAATGTAAATACCCCAAATAATTTCGAAGTGGGTTACATATGCCAAGAAAATTTGGATGCAAAATAGGTGAATTTCTGCTGTATAATTTCAGATTCAGGGATTCTGGAGAGGGCTTAATATTTGCCTTCCACTCTCTTTTCCATTGTTTTTGTTGAAAAAGAACATTATAAAGCTGAAAAATAGCCATTTTGCCACCAAATTTTCACAGGATGATCTCAGAATGCTGGGAAAATATAAGTCAAGTAAGTCTGGGGTCTGTCCACTACCACCTTAAAAACAAAGGTGCCTGAAAGTGTTTTGCCTGAAAGTTTGCAGAACGTGGAGACAACAGCACTAAGGGCGATGTAGTTCATAAGTAACTCTTTCTTTCTAATAATCCCAAAAGGAGTAAGTATTGAAACAGAATTGTTTTTGAGCAATGGTGGGGTCCTAGTAAAGAACTGACCAAATAGTGAGGGTACTTAACTACAGCCACCCATTCCATGAAGACTTATTTTCAGTACATAAATAAAATAGGGTCATGTTTACCTGATTTCAGGTGTTGGTATTCCTACCACAATGCAGTCCAACTGCACTTTGGTTCCTTCAGAGACCTCTCTGCTTTTCAGTTTTTGAGTAAAATGTGGTGGCTGACCTATTGGCTCCTCAGAATAAAAAGGTGCAGCTGATGTCTCTGTGGTTAATTCTGGATTTTCTAATGTATTGACCACTTCCACATCTGCCTGTTGAGGATAAGCTGGGTTTTCCAGTGAAGGCTGAATTTGATCTGGCTCTTGAGATATTGGAACACAAGGCCTTTCCCTGTTTTCAGATAAATTGTCTTGGTTGACCTTGTGTTTAGATTCAAGTTTGCTCCTGTAGTTTTTGCATGTCTTGGGCCTGATTCTTTTTGAACTGTGTGCTTTGAAAAGAGAAGAAAGCTCCTCAATAAAATCAGCAGCCTTGTTGAGCAACTCTTTCTTTGATTCTGTCTCTGACCCAAATGGCTGCTTCTTTGGATGGTTGCCCGGTAACACCGTAGATTGGCACTGCTGCTTGTTTGAAATAATATTTTCAGAGTTTTTCAACTCGGAGGGTAAGAACACATGGATCTGCTGTTCTTCTTCTTGGCTGTTCTCAGGTGGCTCTTGATTGATAGCTTGTCTGGCCAAATTCACACTCTCATCTAGCTCTTCTTGGCTCAAAAAGGCAGAAAGATCTGGAAGTTCATCCTGGCCAGTTACCTCATCAGAAGCCCTGGAGGTACTCCCAGAATGGACAGAATGCAGAGAAGATTCTGATCTACTCCTTTCACTATTACCTTGATGGCTGTTTTCAGCTAAATAGCTCTCTCTCAGAAGTTGAGTTATCGAAGTTGAAGATTCAGAAGTATTGTCTTGCATACTGTTAACAAAGAGTACAAATAGGACCATAACTTCATAAAATACATAATTTTCTAATACTGAGTTAAAGAAATGAACAGAGGTGTTTTTACTGTGACTTCCCCAACCTAGAACTTTACAGAGCTGTACTGTAGCTTTGCCCAACCAACAACTTTTATCACCACCCTCTCGAGAATTAAGTTATATCCAACAATCTGGAGCTATCAGGCTGAGGAAACTGTTCTACTGGAATTGATCAACAGATACGGTATATAATTCCCTCTTTTGCTCCAGATTTAATTGTGATCTGATATGGCTAGCATCTCTATTATTTGGAAGTACTCTAACTTTCTGCACAAAGCGGTATTCTCAACCATTCTCTATTAGAAATTCTCTATTAGAATTTGTCCCATTTACTCATTCATTTACCCTATCCAGAGTCATCCTTCATCCATCTAGTCCTGTATTGTTTGCTTGGAGTTATTATACCTCAAAAAGAGGCATTTATTTGAGCTACATCTGATATTCTTTTAAACTGAGAGCTGGGCTTGATTTACTATATGTATAATAATACTATTATACCCTCTCAAAATAAAATTCTGCAGTAACCATATGACCAATCTTAGCAGCAAATGTTCATACTTGAATGCATATATGTCATACAAATATATTTTTATAAACAGATGCTCATAATCAAAAAAATGTAACTGGAATTCAGTATTTGCCCTGCCTTGATGACAGTTTGATGGGGATAAGAAATTCTAGAAAAATTACTCAGGAATTGATTGGTTGATCATCCCTGCTTTTATAAGAAGATCTGAAATCCCTGAACATTAGAACGTTCTTTGTCTGAAGTAATTTTCTCAGTGGAATTGTGTCCTATCATCTCTCATTGATTTCTATGTGAGTAGTTCATTTTTCAGTATATTTTAGCTCTCAGTGTATCTCAAAATTGTGTACATTTGAAGTTGAGGTAGAAAATGTCAGGAAGACCTGATTTTGAATAAATATGGTCCATTCAAGATTGGATGAATTTTGGGGAACAACACACCGTTTTAGCACTGAGTCATATTTCCAGAATTGAAATGAGATAATGTCTTATGCTACTTAATGGATCCTGGAGCGACTGTGAAGCACACACAGCTCAGTTCACTCCTGCTCATCAACACAGGCTGTTCCATATCTAATCTTAGGGTGAACAGTGGATAATTCCACACTCAGCACTGACATTTAAGAACACTGCTTAACTTAGTTACAGAAGTCAGTTAATTAGTTACTGATTTTGGGCAAACAGATATACCTCTGTAAGACAGAGTTGGCACAAGTTGGCACTTGAGTTTTTGCCATAATTTGCAGCTGGAAATGTAACTATTACATGTAACTATTTGACTTAAATAGTTAATTTTCTGCATTTTTAGAAATGTTTATTTTGTTGCTCTCATGACCATATTATTTGGTGAAACTGATGTAGCATAGTCAAAATAGTTGCACAGAGCCCAAATGTGTACAGAACAGAGAGTATGATGTTTTGAAGGGTATCTCTGGGGAGGGGTGAAAAAAAGGCAAGATGGTGGACATAACTCATATGATTGGAAACACATGTAAAAAAGGACAGGACTTTGATCACACGATGGTAGCCACCATCTTGCCTTTTTTTGACCCTTTCCCTGATGCTACTCCTTGACGTTTCTCAATGAACCACCATTAAAGTACCACTGCCAATTTCCAGTTAGAATCTGGAAATGTTCCTAAAGCATTCTGCCATTTCTTCAAGCAAAACCATGTCCACAATTATCAGAACCTGACCTCATTTACTTATGGAAAGCAAGAAACAGTTTGGACACATGGGATACAAGAAGACAAAAATATTCCCTTAGGTGAAGCTTGAATCGAATGCCTGGACACCATCAAGGATGGTGATGGTCTCTTTATCAGAAGCATGTTTTTCAATTTCTCAGTCTATGCTCCAGCCCTGCAACTCCTTTCTGGTCATATCTGTAGCTTGTCTCTCCTTGCTTAGCTTGCAAAGTTAGTCCAGGTCATTGGCCAGGTGCCACATAAGCTAAGCTTGGAAAATGGGAAAATAGGTCACAAGTGCGATGGGCAAAATTTTCATAAATAACAGCAAGCACAGCTGACTTATTTGTTAAAAAAGCAAACAATAAAAGTTAGGATTTACCTAAGAGAGGTGAAAATTTGTTCTGTTTTAATGACGAAAGTTCAAACCAAATCAAATAATTTATTACAGATCAGTGATCTAGGTTAATAAGGCTTATTAAATAAACTTACAGAACAGAGCTATAAAATATAACATAACAAATAAAATCAGGCATGCAGGATGAAAAATGTGTTGTACAGTCATGTTTGCCATATCTTGTTATCAGCAATATTCAAGCTATGAAAATAAAATTCGCAAGAGTCACCTTGTGGTCTTTATGCATTATTAAAAACTCTACATAAAAATGAAAGTGTGGTTAGGGGAGGCCTTAGTAGCTCTTTGCATACAGTATATCTTGATAGAGGTTACAGTGCTGCAGAATATAGTTTGTTTTTAAACATTACTACAGGTAATCTTGACTTACAAATTACAATTGAGACCAGAATTTCTGTTGCTAAGCAAGATGATTGTTAAGTGATTTGTGCCCAATTTTGCAACCTTTTTTGCCACAGTAAACAAATCACTGCAGATATTAAGTGAATCATATAGTCGTTAAACGAAGGGTTCCACCATTGATTTTGCTTTTTGGAAGCTGACTGGGAAGGTTCCAAAAGGTGATCACATGACCCTGGAATGCTGCAACGATTGTAAATATATGCTGGTTGCCAAGTGACCAAATTTTGATCACATGACCATGGTAATGCTGAAATGGTTGCTTCAATAGCTGTGTGAGGACTGGTTGCCAAGTGACCAAATTTTGATCATGTGACCATTGGGATATTGTGATGGTTATAAGAGTGAGGATTGGTTGTAGGTCATATTTTTCAGTGCTTTGGTAGCTTTGAACAGTCACTAAACAAATGGTTGTAAGTTGATGATTACCTGTAACTTTACAAGAGCAGAGCATTAATGCATATGGAATTTTCCACAATTTTACAAAATAATGAGGCTGTCAACATTTATTGTTGTAAGTTGGTCTAGATCTATGCACTACTATAGTCCAGTTGTAGCCTTGATGAGAGTTTGTATTCTGTTTGTAATTCTCTATAAAGATCCTTTTGTCAGGGTTCCATCGAAGTTTCAACAAACCGCTCAGCACTCAGATAGTAATTAATCCAAATCAGAGTTTATTGAAGAAACCATGTTGGCACATCTGGGAAAAACCTGAATATGAAAACCCAGGTTTTTCCACACCCAAAAGAATTCAAAGATCCACCTCTTTACCACCATCATATATCACATTCCCCAATCAAAGCTTATACCCATCATCCCTCATCCATCTTGTCACTCCTCTTACAGGTGTTAACTAGGATGGCCTTGAAACATTTACCAAGAATGTTATGTCTAAATTATCTTCTAACTACATGAGAAATAAAACCCATTTTTTCCCATACACTTTTTGTGGCATTTTGCAGAGGTCTCGCAATTATGGCTTCCAAAGCTGACACCTTTGTTTAAGCACCACCATTTCCTGATGTTGTCCCATGGTCTTTGAAAAAAACAGTCTCTCTCTCTCTATATATATAAATTTGGAATTTCTAAGACATATTATTAGCCGTGCCAGCTCTTGAGATTGGAAATGAAACTTTGACTAGTATTTAAACACACAGTGCATTGACAGTTAAGAATGAATGCAGGAATGATCATGGAGATGGTCAAAAAAGTTAAAGTGGCATTTTATGTAGGCAGATCAGGTGGTCATGGATGTCAGCTTGACTATTTACGATCCTGTACAGATATCTATGGAGATTCTCAGTCATCCAAGTCATGGTTGTCCCAAAGGTGCTTTTTGAAGAGGCAACTGAACTTTCTGATTTTTCTTTGAAGGTGTTTTGCTTCTCAAAAGAAGCTTCTTGGATAAGAACCATCCAAGAATTGCATTCAAAAACAGAATCCAAGAAGCATCCAAGAATTGCATTCAAAAAAAATGCAAATGACCAGCTGTCTGAAAGAAGTATAAATTCTTCCATTCCCCATCATTCAGCCAGAGCTGAAGAAGCTTCTTGGATGAGAAGCAAAACCTCTTCAAAGAAAAACAGAAAATCCAGTTGCCTCTTGAAAACATACCTTTGGGATCCCCTACAGACATCCTGAATGTTAATTTCACACTGAAATTTTAAAAAGTAAGTATATGAACTAAATCTGTTTTTCTTCTAAGCTACTGATATTATTCATCTATATATTTTTGTAAAAGCTAATAGACCTTATGCAATAAACTGTGATACCTCTACACATGTATACTTATCACTTTTCCCAGGTTGCACTCTCCTCCAACCTTATCCTCCTTAAAATCTTGTGAGGGTGGTTGGATAATGAAATAATTGGCCCAAACTCATCTAAATTAATTTTATATGTGCATGGCTAAAATCTGGATTTTTCTGGTTCTACTTCAGCGCTTTAAATTAGCTTCTGGAGAAGATATATCCCATTCACATCTTGAACTAAGTAGCTTCAATAGCTCTGGAGTGACTATACTGGCTCTTAAGCATTTTTTGGTTTAAATTAAAAGTCTTTAAAAAAACAAACAAAAAAATTCAACACCAGTTTAGGACAAATAGTACTAAGATTGTTCACCATTTTTTAAAAACTAGTTAATTAATGATCAGTTAGTTAATGATTCATCACTTATATCTTTTATGTACAGGCACCAAAGACAAATTCCTTGTGTGTCCAATCACACTTGGCCAATAAAGAATTCTATTCTATTCTATTCTATTCTAT